>CAAKHB010006974.1:17583-34356 GCA_901007665.1 Aeoliscus strigatus
ACGACTAGGTACCCTAGTATAACTAACTAAACATCATTACTGAACAGAATCGGGATCGATAAGAAGGTTACATATTAAATGGTGCAGTTATACTACAATGAATCATACTAGAAGTATGAATATCAAGAAAGACGTATCAGTACTACACATTCACGCTGATGACATCAGAGTACGTCATCAGATGATGTAACATTGTTGAGCAATGAGCATCCAAACATCCTCAACTCTGATAACAACCTATAGAAAAGGACAGGAGGGGAGCAGGATGTGGGACACGTTTCCCAAAGGAACGGAATGTGGAGGAACAAAAACTGCTGCACACATATCATGAATCAACACACCAGCTGTTTGTTATGTTTGGGGTCAGTTTTTAGTGTGTGAATCAATGATACAGATGTTCACTGATTCATTCTTTTGTGATAATAACAACTTAAATGTAATTACATTACTTTGATAAAGTCACTGGAATAGTTACTGAGCACTACTATTCCATTTTAAACACAGGAACTTGTAACACATTACATTTCCAAAGTGACTTTTTCAACACTCTCAGCGGGTGAGACATCGGCCACATTTTCAGACCACTCAGCAGGAAGCGCTTTTCTGTCAAATTATTCATTCAACCCTGAAACATATATTGTTAGATATGAATAATTTGAAGGTTTGGATCTGTGGAAGAAAAAAACGGACATTGGAGACAACCAGATACAAACTATAGCCAGTTACTCCATGAACGAGACATGAGGCACGGCTGCCATCAACGTCCACGTTTTCCCTCTTTATATTGATCTGTAGCTGTGCTACAGCACCCTGCTGCTCCATTGTCTCAAGAGCTGTTAACTCTTCACAGCTGCGGCTGCCGGGTCTGATGTCCAAGGGGGGGTTCGAAGGAGCTCCAGGAATCCATTCACCATGAGTGGGCGAACCTTCTTTTCAGGAACACAACATATATGTGTTCAGCTTTAAACTAGGTGACAGGAAGCCTGTCCTCTGCCTCCAGCAATTTTACATTTCAAAATCCCGATTGCCTGAAGCTTAAGATTCTTATTTTCCCTCTTTTTTTGCTTGTTTTTGATCCTCATGCTGGTTCCATTCCTAGCCCTGTTGAAGTGTCCTAGAGCAAAGCACCGAACCCTCCATCATCAGTGTGAGGCAGCTGTGGTCAAAGAAATGTAGGAGCACAAGGTCACTGGGCCAGTTCCCAGGACAACGAGTGGTGGGATGGAAGTTCCCTGGTCCCAGCCCACAGCTAGTGTGTGTGTGTGTGTGTGTGTGTGTGTGTTATTTTACAAACAAAAGGTATCATTTATTTGCAGACTGTTTACAGCATTCTTTTTTTCATCTCACCCACCCAATCCTGGAAACAATTTGTCTCTTACTTAACACTGATCTGACTGATAAAGTAAAGCAATCACAACTGGAGTCACAAAATAAACAAAGCCAGGCCGTGTTTCAGTAATTCGCTCACAGGTTACCCCAGGGTAAACTGAATAACATGATGTGAGCATACGGCTCCTACGGGTCCGGGAGGGGTCCATGCCTTCTTGTAATAAGAAGGTCATTCAAGGTATGTCAGACATACCCGTCTTGCTCACTGTATACTGTGTTTTATTCATTAGAATGCACGCACCCTTCCAGGGGTGCTTCCGTTTTCACAGCTCAGTTAGCACATCTTGTCTTGACACCATCGTCCATCAGGCGCCCGTTGTCCGTTGTCCATTATCTGTCTTCTATAATTGCCTGTGTAATAGGTTAATAATTAAAATCTGCTTTGTTCACCTAATAATCCTTACATTCTTTCCACCTCCTACTCTGTGGGGTCAAGGTTCAGTTTTAGCTGTTTTTCTTTTCTTTTCTTTTTCTCTTTGTGTCCTCCGTACATCTCACCAATATTTCTGCCCTTAATCGAAAGCCTGATTACTAAATATGTTTTATATCCGTTTACATTTGGGGATTCGGGCCATTTTCCTCTACACAACCATGAACCTTGTTCACCACTGAAATACAGCTGACCACAGGAATAAGAGATTAGAATAGTGAACATGTGTCATGTGTGGACCACTGAGGACTGCAGTGCCTCAGGAGGTTTTACAGGAAGAAAGAAAAAGGAAAAGAAAGACGTAACAAGAAGCAGCAGAACTGAAAATTCAGGGAAACTGAACGTTTATCTCGTTTACGTGTCTCTTCACAGAAGGGTTTAAATAAAACATTTCCTTTCCTTTTGTCAACATCCTGCAAACTGTCTTTGGTGTTCACGTGTCTTATCACAAAACACTTGTGCTTTCACCTTGAACTACCTGGGAATCAGCTGTGCTCGTCTGTTTCTGCTTTCAGCAGCGACCTCACACAGGGATGACTGCTGGTGAATCCACACTGTCGACAAGGGGCACGTACACCTCGTCTGCTGCCCGTGCTCCAGCCCACAAGGGGATCCCGCTGCCTTCTTCACATCTTCTTTCACACCTCTGAAAATCACTTCTTGCTCTGCAGAAATAGACGTTTGGTTCCGTTTTGTGTTGATGTTTTTGTGAGTCTGTAACTAAATTCACCACAATGTGACAAACATTCTAGTAGAGATACGTTTTACTTTTATCTGTGTGAGTGTGTGTGTGCGTGCATTTGATCCAGTTAGACGTTTCCTTTCAGACGATGACTGCTGACTGCCTTTACCACATTTCATTCTTAAATTCTAAATGGAGTCTTTCATGTGTTGATATGTGTGTGTGTGTGTGTATTCATTTGTTTTAATAAAATCGCTCTGACATAATAACTACAATAAAATAAACCAAAATAAAATAAATATACAGTACATTATTCAATACAATAAAGTGGAATGAGTCTGTGAAGTTATTTAAGTTAAGAGTATTTAAAATAGGTATATAACACACACTTTAACTGCTTAATGACTGATTTTCTGCTTAACTTTGGGCACCTCAGTTCCCTGCTGACTCAAGAGAAAGTGATTTATCACTTTCACCTTCTTCCTCCTTCTTGTGGATAAAGGATCTGAACAGAATTGTTTTTCTGCTATAAACACTCTAATACTCTGTGCAAACACTGTTTAATTAGCATGTGTGATCTGGTTTACTGAGTTTTATGTGCTGCACGTTACTTGCATGTGTGTGTGTGTGTGTGTGTGTGTGTGTGTGTGTGTGTGTGTGTGTGTGTGTGTGTCTGATGTGAGCACTTGATGGCAGGTGACTGATGAAAGGAACTGAAGACTCCACTCAGGTTAATTAGCTCAGCTTCAATCAGGGTTCATGCCCGGGCTGAAACACGGGAGGACCGACGTGAACCACGCTGCAGAGAGCCAGTGACTATTTATAGAGCATTTGTCAGATGTTTGGGATTGAAAATGCAAAGAAAAACAATAAAGTCAGTAACAGTAACAATATAAATTGGTACAGAACAGAGATAGAAGATGGAGGAGTAATAATAGACAAGGAAATAAAAACAAATCCCGAAAGTGAATAAATAGCAGTTCTAGGCTGAATGGTAAAAGTTGGAATAAATCCAACGGTGGTGTGGAAGAGGGGATATAGAAACAGAGAAGTGCTGTCTCATTCCTGAATGCTCCAAGAACACATCCAGAGATAAAAACAACTGGTCAGCGCGGTGGAGTGTTTTTTATAAAGACTGTCTCATACAGATGAGTCACTGGCATGGAGCTCAGGAAACTACGTGAATCAGTTTCCAGAGCTACGCTGATGTTGGAAAGAGTCTCTCTTGGAATTACTTAAGCTTTCTTTATGCTCCAGACACTGTTCACTCAGATGAAGACGGAGGTGGGCCTGTCCTCCACAGACCATTGGGTCTGCTGGGGATATTACTCAGCTCACTCTTGCAGAAACTTTTATTTCTTCAGCATCATATTGATTGGGGAATTTGCATTAACGGAGATATGAGCTGTTCGTGATATGAGCTGATACGACACACCAAAGTGAACTGTTATTGTTACTATTTTGACAGTGAGGTGTATTCATACCGTCACAGTTCTGCTGCAGAGCCTGCGAAAGCCAAAACTCCAAATCGGTCATGTTGTTTCATAATTCAACCGTTCTCCAAAGCACGTGGAAATAATTATATGGAAATTAACATCATTAGAAAGAGAGTCAAGATGCTACAGCTCATTGTTTCAATCACTGATTAAACTATATATTTGAATGTAAAATGTTTTACTGTATTATGATTTTTCATTTCGACTTTCCTTTCCTTTTTTTTTTTTTCATGCAGACGTGCTCCTCTCTAGGGAACAGGGAGCAGCAGGGGAGACCCTGCTGAATGCACACAGAGAAGAACATTTGCATCATGGTATAGTCCAGGGGCGAAGATAGGAAAAAAAATAGGAAATCATCTCCTGAGTGATTTCAACATCGTGATGTGTCTCCTCCCCTTCCTCTCTTTGCACAAAATGATTATCTGCTTTGGCTATAGCATTACTTTTCTTTCCATCATTATAAATAACTGCGGAGAGCTGCAGCATTTGTTTCTTTACTTCCATATCAGATTTGACTCTTATCTTAGTGTCATTTTGAAAACTTAAAATAGGATTTTTTTTTGCCATGTCCCACTGTCTGCACTCCACAAGAACAGACACTGATAAGGTTTGTTTCCTTTTTGATTGTTTTATGTCCATCAATGAAAGTCATGTTCCATTTTGTTCAATGTTGTCTGCGACAATAAATTTCTCCAGTTTCTTTATATTTAACATTTTGCATAGAAGAATGTGTACACGAAAGCATGCACAGTCAACAAAGGGTATGGCTACCTGCTCAACCTCCTCAAAAACACACCTCCACAGGTGAACACCTGACAAAATGGCCGTCACCACCTTGACCATGTGACCTGTCCAGCTCTATTCTGCTTATCTCCCATCTGTTTTCTTTCCAGCCTACGACCATTTTCACAGCTCATTATGGTCTGTTATGACCATTTTCCCAGTTTGCGCCTTCGATAATGTCAGGCACACAGAGAAGGGAGGTATGAATAATGCGTGAAATCAACAAAGAAGAAGGTGTATCGTGGTAACATCTCAGCTGAAGGCCACACCGTCCCTACGTGGTATGCAGGATTCTAACGATACAGTGTCGTGAACAGGCCCCCATTGTTTGACTCTATGAGATCATCACAAGTTTAGACACAGGCTTCATGTATGGTCATATAACTACTTAAGTGTCCCATGGTGTAGGTGATTGGTATGTGAACAAGTATTCTCCATTGCATATATTATTTTCCATTCAGAGAAAAGGAACTGTTGTATTCATACTGCTTTGTATTTGTATGACTTGTTATCAGTCTTATAAGGAGAGTATGCGTGGAGGATATTTACGCTGTGTGCGGAGGTCTTCTATTTAAAAATACCTTTTCAAGGCTGTCTGACACAGCCTGTCTGACACAGCCTTGAAAAGGTGGAATTTCTCATTGTGTAGTGTGCCGTGACTACCTTTTCACGGGTGTGCGCCCCCTCCTGGGGGCCCAGCCCTTTCTTGGTATTGGACCTTTCTCTGCTTTTGCCATCCTGCTTACATGCATCTTGCTTACACTTAGTTTCCATTTCACTACGTAGGTCAAGTATGTTGTTTGCACTCTTGTCTTCCATTACACATGGGCAAGTTCATCAGGGCCTGTCAGGGCTCAGAGTAGAATTTTTGACCTTCCAATGAACCAATTCAATGAATTGGTTCAACTGCTCACTCAGTTAGAGACACTGTCCACTATATTCAGAGACACTTTCCACTGCATTCAATGATTTTTCCACTCCAACTGCAGCTTTCATTTTACGGATGCACGAATGGACAAGTGGACAAGGATAAGTCAGAAAACAGGATTGGTGGAGGGTTTCACTCAGCTGATAGCGCTGCAGTTTGGGAGAAGAGGCACCTTAACTTCATAAAGACCACCATTTAATGATGTCTGATGTCTGTTGAGTCATTTCAAAACCTAAATAAAAGCCTATACTGTAAATACACTGATCGAAATGAATAGAGGAAAACCTTTAACAGCCTGGAGCTCACATGAAATGGATCATCAATTACTCTTACTATTACTAAGACAACTGAACTTTTCTTTTGCAGGAAGCAGTGTGACATTTAGAGTAACATCTGTCAGGATTTAACCTTTAAAAAACCTTACTAATAATTCATACTGTCAGGCTGAATCGTGCTTTATAATCTAATCAAAAACACTTGTTTGATTTATATTTTTAGCTTGTTTTCATCGGTCAGTCACAATAATGTAACAATGGATGATTAGACTCTCTCTTCTAGAAGCATCAGGGTTGTAGTTCCAATCTGAATTCCAGTCACCACGTCTGTGAGCCCTGGTAGACAGTTGGCCTCTAGACAAAACAATTCTTTCACAGCTCTGTGGGTGATTAGGTCCAGGCCACAAGGGTCAGCGCTGGGCAACTTCAATGATAGAAGGAAAACTAGCCTGTGGGACTCCGACACCTCCCCCATCAAAAAGCAATATCTCCACGCAAGATGGGAACATAAGAGGTGTTATAAGCACAGCTTCAGGACTCAGAGCCAGCGGACGCAGTGTGTGTGTGCTATGGCTGTAGACATATATGCTCACATGACAAAATACCTTTTCACACAATGAATTGTTTTTATTGTATTCCAGCCATAGTCATAGTGGTGACTATGAGCACATAGTCATACTACTATCTTTCATACTTTCTACTACCACAGACAGTCATCCCCTGTCATTGTATACTTAGAACAAAACATCAGTGTTATTCAAGTTCTAGTTTTATTTTAGTCCACATTCATTCATCTTTGTATATGCCAGTGTCATATCCAGTCTATGTGCATATTATTATTGTTATTGTTAATCATCGTGATATCACAATGCCATTTGAAGTATAACTCAGAGATAAATAGTCATTGCATATCTAGCTTGAATGTGTTCATAATTGCACATTACATACATATACAGTTTTTGACACGTTTTATTCTAACATTTTGTAACTTATCTTACATTTCTATATTTCTTGATCAAAACTGTTGTTGCATTAATACATTTCCCTCTGGGGAATTAATCTTAATTAATCAAAATGAAAAATTTTGTAGCATGAACTTTTGTTTGTTTGTTTGTTTGTGTAAAACAGTAACCTGGAAAGCTCGGTTCTCTGACTAGATTTATCGTTGGTCAGTATTTTGTTGATCTTGTCATTGCACCTTGACATGAGCCCGTTGTATGAAGCGGAACTGAAAACGGCTGCTGCTGTTTCAGCAGGTCGACGGAACGCTGGTCCGACACTGTTTTTCAACCGTGTAGAAACAAGAAGGGCTCTCAGTTACTTCTTGTTTTTGTCCGAATCTATCGACATTGTAGTGAGTAGAGGTTTTACTAAGCCGGCTGACAGCACTGTATTTTTATAAAAACCCAATAGGAGCTAACGTAACGTAGACTGTTCAGCCGTAAACTTCAGCTCCCTGTGGTTTTGTTTCCTGACCATGTTTAGACTTTTAACCTCTCGTAGTTTAGCTCATCGCACTCAAATCTATTTTAAGTCAGTTGAAAAGCCAAGTAGATGTCTCACAAATAATAGTCAGACATGTGAGTACATTAGAAGCTTTATTTCCGAGAACACCGAGATAGTTGAAGGGCGGAACCTGACACCGGAGATCAGACTGAGACTCTTCACTCCAAACTGCAGGTTTTGGTTTGAGAGACCAGAGCTTTGGCCTTTCGATGACCCCTACTGGGCCATATACTGGCCTGGAGGACAGGCGCTGTCAAGGTTTGTCCGTGATAGACCCTTCCAACACATGTGCAAGGAGGAGTGGCAGTCGTTACACCTCGGTCCTCCGCAGGTATCTGCTCGACCATCCTGGAGTGTGTCGGGGGAAACGAGTCATGGATCTGGGAAGTGGATGCGGAGCTTCCGCCATCGCTGCAAAACTATGTGGTGCTGCTCACGTTGTTGCCAATGACATTGACAGTGGTGAGCATGGAGGTGTATTTACATAAACTGACATTGGTGTGAATTCACAGCTCAGCACTTTGTAATATTACCAGTGTTGGGGGGCGTCGCGGTGGTACAGCGGTTGGGTAAAGTTGGAAGGATATTCACAGATTCGGACTTCAGGGATCAGTAGGTCTGAGGCAAAACACACATTATTTTATTTAGTTTTTAATGCAATGATGCAACGCTGTGAAATGTTACTAGTTACTCCCATCACTGGATAAAAGACAAACAGACCCATCATGGTTATTGAATTTAACATAGGGCACACAGCATGTTGTTTTTAGTGTGCTGCCAAGGTACAATATTCCAAAAATGGCAGTGCTGTTCACAGAAGATTTATGTGTATTTAAATAAAACATAAATGCTCCTCTTAGTGTTGGATTTTCTTCTGATTTGGTCGTGTGTGTCCCAGTTGCAGCTGTTGCAACCTGCATGAACTGTGAGCTGAATGGTGTGGAGCCGCCTGTTTGCGTAACAGACAACAAGATCGGTTCAGACCCTGAGAATTTTGACCTGATCCTTCTGGGCGACATGTTCTATGACGAGGCCCTCGCCAGCGGCCTTCACAGCTGGTTGGACTGCTGCATCAAGACCCACAACAGCCAAGTTCTGATCGGAGATCCAGGCCGAGCCCAGTTTGAGGGGCATGACATCCGAAGGCTGCTGCATCAGCTGGCTCAGTTTGAGCTGCCCGAATCTGTCCGAGATGAGAACTATGGTCTGACATGCAGTAGTGTTTGGTGCTACCGTCCTGAACTGTAAGAAACGGAAAGGAGCATGTGTCATTCCCTTCCTGGGTGTAGCTAATGTCACTTGAATGACTGTAATGTGGCTACAATGCAGCTGGTTTGCTCATGAGATTTCCCACCGTGGTCCTTAATGCCTGAAAATGCAATAATATCATGTTTTTACATGTACTGTTGTGGTACATTTGGTCTTCGAGCAAATTAAAAGGTGTATTTTAATGATGTTGTTTATTTTAAACTTTAAAACAGCTCAGTTTGATGGGGTTGTAGTGGATACCTGGTATCTGGTACCTTACATACACATGCTAATACAGAGTAATTCACACACTCAAGTCAGAACCTCACATAAATAACGAAATTATTCACAAATATATCTCCTCAGTTCTCCATCTGCTCCATTAAGCACCAGCATCTGTTCATGCAACACTATTTCTGTCATAGTTTCAGTCCGTTTATATATATACAGTCATTTAGCTTCATTCCATTCCAGATATATATACATTTTTAAATATTTATACACATATATTCCTTATAACTGCTAAGTCATGTTTTGACACTCCCATTATTTGCGTTTGGTGTGTTTGTTTTAGAGACTTCCCCAGGTTTTCTATTACTTTCACCCAGTCCTGCCTTTGTTCCACGTTTCCAACAGTGATTCAAGAACACAGACCATCAGTGAGACCAGACATTTAGACCTATATCTTGTTTACAGTACATCAAATCCTTTGCAAGCTGGGACCATTGACTAACTATTTACTGAACAGTTCTCCTCTCACCACATTCTTTATGAAGAACAGCTCCGTCCAAGGTGTGGTGAGACATTATTGTTTTAAATGAATGAGTCAGCCAACTAAAGTTTACATCAGTATCATAAAATTTCACTTGGCATCTAAATTGTTCCTGGTTGTCATGAGTTTAGGTGTGTCTCCTTCCCTCCGTGGGTTATTATTATTATTATTATTATTCAGTTTATATACTCCAGTTTGTCTGCATAGCCTCCATGTCAATATTTTAAGCATCTGCTATTATGTGTCAGTCAGGTATGATGGCTGAGACGTCTCACACCACACCAGATGGTGATGCAAACAGACGGACGCACACACACACACACACACACACACACACACACACACACACACACACACACACACACACAACAGATGTAGTGACAGATGTGAACTACAAAACCTTGACATTTTCAGCATGTGTGAATGTGCCACTTCAAAACTTGTCGATTTCCTGCTGATGTGTGTAGCTTGGTATCACTCCTCCACATTCCTTTCTCAGCCTGTGAGAGGTCACGCCAGTGTGACCCCTGCTGGCTATCAGAATCATGGATGATTGGATGTTTACTCCAAAACAACAGCTGCGTTTCCATTACAGTTTTAGATAATAAATAAAGAAAAGAGTGCTTCCATTACACTTTTGCGACCTCTGTATCCACACGTCTGAAAAACATGAGCGTAAAAACCTTTTATTGATATTTGAGAGTTTTTTTTGCAGTTTAGGTGTTTCCATTACCCGTTTTTTATTACGATATTTAGGTTTTTAGGTACTCTAATGCCTGACTACAGACTTCACAGGCACCAGCATGAAGTGTGTAATACTGATACATCTTTGTTGACATTCCTACTTATAGTATGTTTCATTCTAGCACGCTTGACTCATGCTGTCACATACGGTAAATCATACATTTTTTGTTTCGCACAATAAGTAAACAAATTAGTGTAAACATATGAAAAAAAAGGAATGAGTCAAATTTTAATCAGGATGTGAACTATTTACCATTATACTACACTCTAAATTCAAGTTTTGCATCTTCATTCTTCACAGTTTTGTGAAACAATCAACTGTACCTGAAAAAGATGGGAAATATCAAGAAAACAAAACAGTTTTACATGTGCAAACTGAAAAGAATATAACATTGTTTCCTCTCGTGTGTATAATTTATACTTCTGCAGAAGTTCACATCTTCTTGTATGTCTTCTGGAACTCAAAGCTGGAATTCTGGGGGCGGCAGCAAGCGCTGGAGGTCAGCTCTTCTCTGCGGTCGCGTGACACCGTGTACCTGAAGAGAACCCGACTGATATTAGTGATGTACGAACACTAACTGGAGCACGTTATACGACATGAAACACTGCACTGATTTGTTTCGGCAGTTGCAAAGATGAATGTGAGGAGAGGAGACCACAGCAGCAAGCGTGCGTTGACACTGAAATCACACTCAAGACATCAAATGAGAGATCCCAATCATATAAGGATGATTTACGGGTGATGTCCATCTCCAGTCCAATGCTACATGAGGAGTCAGGGCTGATGTGAACATATGAGCATCGTGACGGTTATCAGCCCTATTCAGTTAAGAGATTGTTGTTAACAGCTGAAAACGATCAAGAGCCCGTTTCAGAAAGCAGGTGTAGTGAAATCGGTGATAGAAATTTTATGATACTGATCGAAACTTTATGATGTTAAGAACTGTAACGATTCATTCTTGTAAAACAAGCTTGATGTTGCAGAGTGACAGTTTCTGTCCTGATCTCGACACCTCACCTTAAAAAGAATTGTTTTTCTTAAAGGATGAGTCAGATGTGAGATAAGGGGAACTGATTCATGACTTCCTCTTCTTTTTCGTCTTTCAGTTAGTAAAGGAGGTAGAAGTAGACAGGAAATAGGTTCACAACAGGATTGGTTGAAGTATCTGTCCTCATCAACGCCCTTTCCTGCTGACAAGTATAAAACCTCAGTGACTGGTGTTTTCTCCTGATGAAACTTGTTCCTTTTGCAAAATTTCATCCCTCACCTGAGGAATTTCATCTCACCCGTGGTTAAGTTGAAATTTCCACCACAGACCAGGAGTTTTTTTTTGTTTGTTTTTTTATCATATATTTTTTTTAGACTAGGAGTTTGTTAATGAGGAAGTGTCTGCAGCGCTTTACTGAATTCAATCATTCGAAACTTTTAGGATATTGTGTTTGATTTCTGTGGGTTTATCTGAACATAGAATTCAACACTGCAGAGGCTCACACATTTCAGTATTAAACTAATTTAAACTCTTCGACATGCTTCCTGCAGTCGGTCACATTGTTGGAATGTGATCGACTGTTGGAAACTTTTCCATTCTGGTACAAACCTTGCCATGGCTGTAAAGTAACTCATCACTGCAGCAGACGTCTGCTGACACCTCCCCTGGCATTCCTAGAGAGATTTCACACTATTAAACTGTCAAAAGGGGACATATAGAAGAGCCCCTTATCAACATCAAGCAACCGTTACAAAGCCTTTTGAGTGAAGGGTTTAAAAACAGACGCCCAGTTTGGATTCGATCGATGTTGAGAAGGGCTCAGCTCTGTTGTGTCTTTAACGTGTTCTCATTCTATTCACAATACACAATCGATTTCTCTGTTTTACTGTGACAATACTGCCATCTTCTGATAACAGGAGCCAAAACTCACAGTAGTGACAGACAATACAAGTTCTTTCAGGTGTACTGAATCAGTTGTCAGAGCCCGAGCCCGGTAGCACCCGTGGTACAGGAGGTACTGGTCCAGCTCTCCGTTCAAAGGGTCTGACCCTCTGCCTCAACAGTGTCACCCTATTAAGGTCTGGGATGAGGATTATTTAAGATGGTGGCGAGGAGACACACCTAACTTCTAACTGCCTATGTCTGGACGTCTAACCCTGATTGCTCCGAACTAGCGCCGGACCGATTAGCCCTGGAGTCCGGTACCAACTCGGCCACGCCCGTTAACGGCAGCTCTCCTCTTACTGATCTGGGCCCTTGGTGTAGTTGTTAGAATGGGTTTTAGAGGCTTGGGAAATGAGACACGAGGATCTGTTTTGTTTTTACTACGTTTAAAGGAACCAACTGGAACCTTGTAAGATAATTGACACAACCAGTCCTGAACCTGTTGAAAATGTTGATCACAAAGTCCAATGTCCACTACTTCTTCTTTAATTGCAGTTTGTAGATTTATTGCATAAATGAGCAAGGGCAAACATACAGCTTATCGTGTTCAAAAATTTGACCGATTCTATGAATAATAATTCTATTCAGTTATAATCAAAGCTTTGTAAAAATGTCTGAATTGAAACCTATGATAGGAGCTGTAGCTTGAGAGTTGTTTGTCCATGGTGGAGAGAGAGAGGGAGGTGTACGACCGATACTGTTCTTCCCTGACTGTTGAAAATGTAACACAGTGTCTTCAATCTTTGTCCAAAGTCTTGATGAATCGTTCAGAAAAAATCTTGATAAACCTTCATAAAAATCTTGATAATCTTTCAGAAAGATCTTGGTAAATCTTCAATAGCAGGATGATCGAAGAAACCCTTGCATCAGATTTGGTTTTGTCAGCTGGGTGGACAGGGTTAATCCTCTTCAGCTCAGAGCTTTCTTTTCAGCTGAGGAACGTCTTGGATTTCTTTGTGCGATGTTTAGTGGTTGGTCTTCTCCGTCTCCTGAGTTCAATTTCTTTTGCTCCAAATAGCGATGCCCTGATGTGGTCGATCAGTCCGCATCCATTTGGTGCAGGGGATGGCTGAGGATTAACCACAATCACTTCCATCCTTTTATTCTGACTTCACATTTCTACCAAGTATGCGTCACACCCAACTTGTTTGCACACACTGATCCTGCTGTTGCTGGGCGTCGACATATTTTAGCCTGAACATGGTGGAAAATATGTCCAGATGCATCCTGTTTGTGCCGTACCTCTTCCCTTATTAAGTCTTTCTCTCTGGCTACAATCGTTCACATTTACACTATTTTTTACACCTCACTTCTCTGTTAACACATTTCATGGAAAATCATCGATTATATTATTAAATCCAACTTCTCCCTCAACATACTTTTGAAAAGCATCATAATCACTGTGAATCAAGTATGTAGCTCTAAACATTTCCTTCCTTTCGACATTATTAATGATAACGTCATGTTTGAATAATCAGTGTCAGTCATTTCATTTCATCTCAGTCGCAGTCCAGCTGCACTCAAATCGATTCATTTAACATTGTATCCTAACTCAAAATTTGAATCTTTTAATCAGAACATCATATTTCAATAATCAGCAAAACCATCAAGCAATTAAGCAATTTTATTTATCAATTTTTTGCCTTTGGATATCATAGTCTCTGTGTCCTTAATCATTCTGGACGGAAAGTCCCTTAGAGTCCCTCAGTACCTTTTTATGATGATGCCGGTACGCATCATCCCAAAGGGCATAAACACCATGAGCTGCCTCAGGGTCGACAGGAAAAGGGCTGATCATGTGACCTGCTGTCCACGCCCCTCGACCCTCCTTCTTTCATATGACTAACTTGGCCTTGCCACCATTATCTTTGACCTCAAACACACCCTTGTCTTGTCCGTCCTTGGTTGGACGTCCCCCTCTGGTCCCACCCTTCCCTGAGTCAGGGGCGGGGCTAAGACTTACCTTATACCTTGTCTTCCCCTCTCATCCCTGCCGGGCCTAGACTGGGGACTTTTCCACGGTTCCAGCGCGGCTCGACTCGCCTCAGCACGGCTCTACCCGGCTTTTTTATGTTTCCACTGGCGATAGTACCAGGTACTTGTTACTTGTCTTCGTACCACCTCGGTTGAGGTTCCAAGTGAGCCCAGCTGGTATTTGTCACATTGAGGTATAGACAGAGGGCCGTCCCAAGAGCTAACTTATTTCCTGTCTGTGTAGATTCTCAGTCATCCAGGTCCTGGTATCTTGCTGGGTTAAATCGAAGGCAACTGGACTTCTAGTTTGCTTGAAGACGTTTCGCCACTCATCTGAGAAGCTTCGTCAGTTCTAATTAAGTTCTGACTCGTGGGGAGTCCTGGTACTAGTACTAAGTTGGGTTGTTAGCTCACACAAAGGAGTGTGAGTATCGGGTCCCCTGACAGCCATGGAGGGGGACCCACACGGGGACTGTTCTATATGGACTGAAAATGAAATATATTTCTAGCCGCTGAATACAATCTCAACCACTAGGATCAGGTAATTCTGGCTCACGTTATCCTCCAGAATGTGACGCTGGAGATCTTGTCCATCGATTCAAGCTTGTTTATCTGCAAGAAAAAGAAAAAGAAAAACTTCGTCAAACAAAAGTCTGTCTGTGTTTGGATACCTTTTAAATGTAATGTCATTTGTAAATGTTATTTGTTTGTTTGTTTGTTTTACTTATCAAACAAAGAGTTTTGTTCTCTGTCAATATTAAATATTATCAATTCTTTATGATCATACAAGATAATCATTTTACATCAGAAAAAGAACAATAACACAAATACAGTGGTGACAACAACAAAAAGAGACGCTTTCTTGTGATCCGACTCTGGTTCTGGTTTTAATGTATCTTGTGAAATATAATCATGCTCTTGTTTAGAGTGCAGTAGACAGTACATGGAATTAAGGGTGATGTTTTTATCTCAAGAAAACATTGGAGGTCTTTGCAGGAAATGGCTCAGTGAGGGAACTGTGACCTGACCTGATAGGGAGGAAACCGGTATCAAGGGCTCACTGGAATATTGTGATGGCAAAGTACCCAAATATGGTCAGATGAAGACAATGCTTTGATATTGGGTCCTTGACCATCACCAGGAAGAGATGAGACCACAAATTAGCACACACACACCTCCCAACACAACACTGAACAATGCCAGAGCCTTTGGGTGTGATATAACTTGCAATGCAGACATTTTTAAAAGCAAACTTCAGACCTACCTTTTTAAATTGGCTTTTAACTAAATTTTATTTATTTTATAATTGTACCTTCTTAGTCTGGCTTGTACCTTATTATAGCTATATCATAATTAATAATAATAATAATAATTATTATTATTATTGTTATAATAAGGTCCAATTATATCTTATTTATGTGATTATTTATTTATTCACTTTTTAGTCTGCATTTATTTTATCATTTTTACTGTTATAGTCGCCCCTACGGGGCCTAACACTTGCGTGTTGCTTATTTTCAGACCCTCTTTTGGTTGTCCCAGTCTCTGTCTCCTTTTTTGGTCTTCTCCCGCTTTCCCTTCTGTTCCTGTCAATCAACTTATTATTCCAGGTGTCCTTAATATCTCCTTGGGGGGGTCTCTTGCAAATGGCCAGTTTCTTAATTTAGTCAGAGATCCTTCCTTCTCTGGTAATTATTTTCCACTACAGTTTCCTCAATGTGCATTGTTATACTGTGCTTTTAAATCTGCGTTATGTGTGTGACAAATGTAAATAGCCACTGAATACTAGATCAAAGACAAAACGTTTGACCTTTGAACCTTTTGGTGAAGCAGTAACGTGCGGTCAGGGGAGGCAGGTGAGGCAGTGCCTCCCTGCACTCTCAGCCAGGAGCAGAGCAGAAGTTATGCAGGTTTCATGCACTCTCAGCCCGCCAGCAGACACAGAAGGAGCTCTCCTTTCAGTCAAAATTTTAAATGTGCATTTTCAGTATGACTACACATTTCTGACATTTTATTGAGTAAAAATTGCCGTATTTGAGTTTTTTCCGATCAAATCCAGGGCAGAAACCCCGGGTGAGGCACCGGCGCCGGTGCCTGACGTCTGACTCCATGATCCAATACTAACTGGGTTGCATCACGCGTGCCCGTCTCTGTTCCTCAGCATATCGCCAATATGAACTTTACAGAAATATTCATGATACACCATGACTTTCTGCAGTCTGTGTAATGTCTTTTATCTAGGTGTGAGAGAACTATTCCTGATGATCGCGCGATAAAGTGCAGAGAAAAGTCAGCAGGTGAGGCAGGCAGTACTCTGCCTCAACTCAAGGGGGCGTACGCAAGCTGGCAGGTGCTTTCTCGCTGCAGTGCTGGCTTCAACAGAGCCTCTGTATAAGTACAGAATACATTTTTGGCCTGAAAGAATTATTCTTTTTTTCTTATAATTTTGATAGCAAACTTTATTAAAATGTATTAAAGCACCAGAATTTAAAGTTTGAAAAATAACTGTAGGTTAAAATCACATTTTCAAAATTGCATTTGTGCTGCTCACATCTCTCTACTTTAATTTGTTTACAGTATATATGAATGTCTCTATCCATAGCTATAAAAGT
>CAAKHB010006975.1:6550-19685 GCA_901007665.1 Aeoliscus strigatus
CACTCTTCACACTCCACCCCTGCCTCATCTGGTCACATTGACACAGACATACTCTACCGTTCAAAAGTTTGGGGTCATCCAGACAATTCCAGTTTTGTAACTTCTCTAATCAACAGTTTTCATGTGTGCAAACACAATTGCGCAAAGGTTTTCTAATGCCCATTCACCTTTTAACATGATTAGCTAACAACATGTAGCATTAGCACACAGGAGTGATGTTTGGTGGAAAAGGCCTCTGTAGGTGTACAGCAGGTAGATATTCCATTAAAATCAGATGTCACCTTAGAATAGTCCTTGACCACATGTCTAGACCAGTCTGATTCATTTAACGTTGTCGTCAATGAACAACAACAACAACAAAAAAAAGCTTTTCTTTTAAAAAGGAGGACATTTCTAAGTGACACCAAACTTTTGATCGGTACTGTAGCTCTATGCATCTGCTTGGACTGTGTTTCCGGGAATAACAAGCAAACAAAAAGAAACTTGTGTATATATGTTTATACCTACAGTCGTGGTCAGAAGTTTACATACAGTGTATGCTCCTATACTAAATCTCATGCTAAATTCAAGTTACACACTTGAATTTTGAATAAACTAGCATCCAGGAAGCCCTAGTGTCAATGCTCTTGGGAAATAAAAAGAAAAGGCAAAAATTCCTCATAATTTGAGATTTACTCATATTTCTTTGCAGAACACTGCTTTTTTGCTGGGTTATAAATTTACATACACCTGGGCTTAGTACTTGGTAGCATTCCCATTTCATAACGTCATCAAGTTGCTTTGGATAGCCATCAATGAGCCTCTCACGGTAATCCTTTGGAATTTTTGGCCTCTGTTCCTGGCAGATTTGGTACAACTCATTCAGATTTGTCGGTCTTCTCTTACGGACTCGTTCCTTCAGTTCACACCGTCTCTTCTCGATCAGTTTGAGGTCTGGGCTTTGTGGCCACTCCAGTACTTTCACCCTGTTGGACTGTAACTGTTTTGAAACTAATTTTGCTGTATGTTTAGGATCATTGTCCTGTTGAACGATCCGATTTTGACCAAGCTGTAGAGATTTGCCTGACTTTTTGAGGTTTCCTTGCAATATTTCCAAGTACTGCTCTTTTCTCATGATTCCATTGATCTTCTGGAGTTCACCAGTTCCTGACACTGCAAAGCAACCCCACAGCATGAGACTTCCTCCACCAAGCTTGACCGTCAGGATGGTATTGTTGGGATAAAAGGCTTGACCCTTTTGCCGGAAAACGTATTGCTGGTCATTATGCCCAAACAGTTCAATTTTCATCTCGTCCAACCACAGGACACTCTTCCAGAAGGCTTTATCCTTATCCTGGTGCTCTTTCGCAAACTTCAGGCGAGACTTTCTGTGTCTCTCTCTGAGTAATGGCTTCTTTCTGGCCCAGTACCCTCACAGCCCGTGTCAAAGGAGAACTCTCTTGACCATGGACACTGAGACATTTGAATCTGAGGCAGCCAATTGTCTAAAAAGATGCCCTTGGTACATCAAGCTGGCTTGAAATTGTCCCAAGAGATGAGCCTGACTTATGCAAGGCAACAATTAATGATGTCATGGTTGTATTCTTTGGACTTTCCCATTGCAAGTCTCAATTTGAAATGCAGTGCAGCTTTAAAGTCAAGCTTTTATAAGAATAATAATTTATACACCTTGGCTTTTACACAACGTGAATGAACAGCAGACTAAAGGGATGATTCCATGAATAATTGCACAACCTGATTTCAACTAATTTACTGTTAAACAGGCCAGACAACTGGGTGTATGTAAACTTATGAACCACAGGATTCAGAGGTCAGTCAACTAAATATCTATCTGAGGGGTGACATGGTGGTGTGGTGGTTAGCACCGTTGCCTCATAGCAAGAAGGTCCCGGGATCGCTTCCTAACCTGGGATCTTTCTATGTGGAGTTGGCCTGCTGTGTCAGTACTCTGGCTTCCTCCCACCCCCCAAAAAGCATGCTGAGGTTAATTGGTCACTCTAAATTGTGTGTGACTGGTTGTTTGTCTTTTATGTGGCCCTGCGATGAGCTGGCGACTTGTCCAGGGTGTACCCTGCCTTTCGCCCGTTGGCAGCTGGGATCGTAAGTGGCAGAAAATGAATGAATCTATCTGAGCTAAAAATTCTGCCCCATTGGCATAATGATTAAGATGCTATTATTGAATAACCACATGAATGTCTCAATTCAAATTGGGTTAAAACTGTCTTGAATATGTTTTGCTTTAGTGTAAGTAAATTTCTGACCATGACTGTATATTGTTATATTTTGTAATTTATTTTAGTAAATGCATCATACACCAACTTCACCACAACCAATTCCTGGTATGTGTAAAAGCATACTTGGCAAGAAAGTCCTTTCTGATTCTGATCTCCAGGATCCGTGGGACAGCCTCATCTCAGCTTTCAGGGACTAAGGCTGTGTCTGAAATTCCTCCCTACTCTCTACATTGTGGATCCTCGATGTTGGAGTGTGTGTGACTCCTCAGGGATCATCCATCGACCCTATACAGTCACACAGTCCCACAATGCAGCGGGAAAAGTAGTGAACAACCGACAGTCACTGACCAACACCACATAGACCACAATGCATTGGGGTCGCGTCAACTGGAGACAGCAAACTGTGCTGAGTCTAAGTTTCCCCAGGAGGGGGCGTCGTCACTCTGAGTCGAGAATAAAAATCAACTAATAGGGAAAGCTCAAAATACCAGAATAAAAGTTCCAGAACAGTAACGTTACAGGATCGACCACAAAGACACCAACTGGAGTGAATATTTGTCAACTTGTGTTATTTTGAGTGTGAATACACACTCAGTATAATATCATGTATTTATCACACAGATACACATAAATGTGTATATGTGCACATTGTTCTATTTATCTATTATCTGTGGGACATCCATACAAATGAGATGACTGAGACAGTGATGACGGAAACAAACGCCACCGACACTCGTGTCTGAAATCCCTCCCTAGGGAGGGGGACAGCCTCAATCTCTTTCACCTCAGTACCTGTCTGTCTATTCAACACCTATGCTGGTCTGTCTGTCCCGGGGAGAGGGATCCCTCTTTCTGCTGTTCTCCCTGAGGTTTCTGTTACAAAGGTTTTTGGGCAGGTTGTCCTCACCCTGACTGAGGGTCAAAAGTCAAAGGGTGTAGTATTGTATGGACTCTAAAGACCATCGAGACAATTGTAAATGTGATGTTGGACTTTATGAATAAAATACAATTGAACTGTGTGTGTCTTTGTGTGTTTGTTTGTGTGTGTGTGTTTGTGTGTATGTGTAGGTGCTTGTGGGTGTTTTTGTGGTTGTGCGTGTCTGTGTGTACCTTCAGTATGATGTCCCCCTCCTGCAGGTTCCCATCCTTGGCAGCCAAACCACTGCTGGTCATCTGCTTGATGAAGATCTGACTGCCCAGACGCAGACCGTACTCTGTGTGTATGTACACACACACACACACACGTTTCAACAGCCATGCAGAGTTCAAAAACTAGTTTTGGTGTGTGTGTGTGTCTGTGTGTGTGTGTGTGTGTGTGTGTGTGTGGGGGGGGGGGTAACGATTCATTTTAACAATGATTCAGTTCGTATCATAATTCATGCAGACTCGATTCAAGGACGATATTGATTCATTTCCAACGAGTCAATCCAAAACAATTCAGTGACTTGAAATCAATTCAGTACATTTGTTTTCAGCCAAAAATTTAACCAGTGTGAATATGAAACGGACACAGGAGTGTGCAGCTGAAGTTTCTGCTGATTTCCCAAAAGTCTTCCCAACCTGTCACACAAGAAGAACAGTTCTGATTGGATCTCATATCCATTCACCCCGCCCTAACATTTCTCTTGTTTTAATTAGTTGACTAAAGTGTACGTTATATTTCACAGTCTTCATCTTCTCAGAGGAAGGCCGCGACTGCGGTGGTCTGTGAAAAGGTTTGTTGGCGAATATGTTTTGTCAGTTTTCTTGAACGAAATTAACACTGCTAGTATCAGTACAATTGCTGATAAACTTTTAGACGAGTTTAGATTGATTTATATCATCTGGAAGGCCAACTTGCCGAGCCCAGATCGATGTAGTTGGATCATAGGAATATAAATGGATACATTGATATAATAGTGTGTGAAGGTTGTCAGTCATCAGGTCATGCTATCTGCTGGGTTCATTTGTAGCCAACTGGACTTAGGCCCAATCACCATTCACCCCCCCCGCCCTTCTCCTTAGAACTACCCCTACATTTTGCACGTTTCTGTGAAGGTACTGGTGTCCCAATCACTTTTTACATGTAGGGGTAGTGGGCATAACGAGGGGCAGGGGGTATGAATCGAGCCCTTCAGAGCGAGCCATTTCAGATGCTGACTTGCCTAGCGAGGGTTAGTGTAATTTCCCAGAATGCTTCACGTCAGAATTTGCAGACTGGATCCAATAACAATTACAAACCCGGAGAGCGAGGGCATGAGGAATCACGACATACGTATAATTTCACATGGAATTTGTAAAACGTTTTGTAATAACAATGTTTTTGTGTAGCGTGAGCCCAGTTGAACGTAAGAATGCAAAACGTGACAACAACATCTGCCGTTCACGATGAGAGTCGGCTAGGAAACATCGCCATGACCTGTTAACATTACTCGTTAGCGCTCATCTTTCCAGCAAATTTGTCGACTATTTCACATTATTATGATAATACGGCAGCAAGTATATCATTTGTATAATTTGTGACACTCTTCAATAGATTCCCTGCTTTTAGGTCCCTTCAAATACTGAATACCAATCACAGTTTAATAAAAATATATTTTTGAGATTGCATTTATCAAACAAAACCCACATGACAGAACATTAATTTACACTTGTTATTATATCTACTATGTGACGTATGTGCGAACCAACAGTCACTTGCGTGCCTGAAGATAAACTAGGCAGTGACGTAGCAAGTGGTGTCCAGCGGAAGCTTTCAAAGCCCTCCCCCTTAAGGCTTCATTTGGAGGGAGAAGGGGGAGTGGGTGAGGGCTCGGGGTAGTGAGCAAGGGTTGTATTGGGATTGGGCCTTATAGTTTGTTTGAAGACATTTCCCCACTCATCTAAGAAATGTGTTCAGTTCTGAACTGACTAGTAGCTCTCAAGAGCTGTGGATACCCCGAATGGGCTTTCACAAAGAGTTAGAGCGTTGTCATTCCCGGTATATCTGAGAAACTAAGGAGGATTTTCAACAAACAAACACAAATAATCCCGGTAGACTTCAAACACACTTTCACTAACTGCACCATTACATATACACCCGTCACTGATCTCCCATTCTGCTCACACGCATTCCAAACCTCGCTGGCTCCACACATCATAACCTTCACCCAAACCCCCCCAGATTTCCTCCCCTTTTCCGCCCCTCCTGGGTAGTGGCCTCAGTTAAATTCTTTTAATTCATTCACTAATGTCTCCCCCTTCTCTCCTATAAACATCAGTGTGACAAAGACGCCCTGGAGTTATTTGCTACCAGGGTTCAGTTCCGCACAGAACGTAACACCTAGGATCTCTCCCCAGGAAAACCAATACCAGGACCCATTCAGACAATGCATTCTAAACAGCCCTCAGGCCACTGAAAGCCATGGAGGGAGACCCGAAACTCACACCCGTTTGTGTGAGCAAACGACCCAACTTTAGTTCAGAACTGAAGAAGCTTCTGGATAAGTGAAGAAACGTCTTTGAGGAAACTCCAGGTCCAGTTGGTGACAAATAAACCCAGAAAGACCCATGTCATAGATGAATTCTAACAGTAGTATATGTGTGTGTGTGTGTGTGTGTGTTTATGTATGTGTGTATATGTGCATATGTATGTGTGTGTATACGTAACTGTATGTGTGTGTGTATATAAGTGTGTGTACGTGTTTATGTATGTGTGTAAATGTGCATACTTGTGTGTGTGTATACGGGACTGTATGTGTGTGTGTCTGTGTGTATATAAGTGTGTGTACGTGTTTATGTATGTGTGTGTATACGTTCATACGTGTGTGTGTGTGTATGTGTGTATATAAGTGTGTGTACGTGTTTATGTATGTGTGTATATGTGCATACGTGTGTGTATACGTGATTGATTGTGTGTGTGTGTGTGTGTGTGTGTGTGTGTGTGTGTGTGTGTGTGTGTGTGTGTGCGTGTGTGTGAGAGAGACCTTCGGTGGGTTGGTTCTTCACCAGCAGGACATTCACCGGTGTGTCGAGCGGTTCCAGGTCTCTGGAAGGTTCTGTGGAGGGGCGGTTGTCGTGGAGATGGGACCTCCCTCCTCCATCACCCCTCTCGTACTGGTCATCAGGGGTGTAGCGTCCCCCGGGACTCCGCCCTTGACTGCGATATCTGTGGTGGTCAGCCCCCCGGCTCCCCTCCCTCTGGGCTCTGCTAGGGCGAGGGGTGGTTCTCTCCTGGCTCCGCCCACGGCTCCTGCCTTTCTGGTCGTAGTCCCGCCCCACCCTGTGCTCCGATTCCAGGTAGCGTTTGTCTGAGGTGTTGTGGCTGTCGTCATTGCACCAGCCGTCGTCTCTGTCGGCATCATAGTAGTGGGTGGGCGGGGTGTAGTCCTGACCACCCCGGTCAGGGGAGGGGCTCCGCTCCGATGTGTGGACCCGACGGGGCCGCTTCACCGTCTGAGCGCAAACACACAACTTAAACACACACAGATGCATGCACACGCAAGCATGCTAGGGATGGGTGATAGCTCACTTTTAGCAATCGATATGATACCAATACTAATCATTTCTGATTTTTTTCAGTAAAAACATCACACACACACACACACACACACACACACACACACACACACATATGTGTGTGTGTGTGTGTGTGTGTGTGTATTAAGACAAATACTGGCCATTTATAACACATCTATTTTGTGCATAATTTGCACATTAATAAAATAAAAAGTAAAATATATGAACTAAATAAATATTTGTGTATTTATGCAAATTTGCACATTTCTTATTTCTCAAAGACAGCAAAAAATAAAATAAATACTGTGTTTTCCAGACAATAATTTGCATCTCAAAAAATATGTCATCAAAAAATATACCAGTCTCACTGCACTATAAGTCGCATTTATATTGTGATTTATTTCACAAGAATCCTAGTCCAAGAACGGACGTTTATTCTGGAAAGGAATATATTTAAAAATATATTACATACGTATTACATAACATGTACATTGAATGGTCAATGCAAAGGTGATATTCTGTGGGGGTTTTTCTCATATTCACGTCTGTTCGTCATCTTTGTATGTTGGGTGGGTGGGGTTTCGGCACATAGTCCTTGAAATCCCCCCCTTGGACACATACCCTGAACGCTTCCACTTTATTCGGCTTATTGCACTATAATTCTACCTTGTTCCTTGGTCGTCTGTTGTCTGATTAGTTGATGTCTGTCTTGTTCTTTCCCTCTTCATGGTATGGTTACATTTAGTTAATTTAGTTAGTAGATTTATCCACTTAGTTCTTAATTTATTGTACTATTTATATCAGTTAGTACTAGTTTAATTAACGTACTATTTTACTTTGTACCGTTTGCACCGTGTGTTTAGAGCTCTGTCATTTCATCTGTCTGTATATCACACATATACAGTGTATCTGACAATAAAGTTGACTTTGACTTTGACTTCGGCTGAAACCAGTCTGAACCAGTTGAAAGGACATTGATGCCAAATAAGGAGCGTGTGAATGTCAATACCACAGGATTGATCCAATCCCTAACGCACACACACACACACTTCTCAAATACGCGTCACACTCACGATCTTGGCGACTTTTCCACACTTGCGAAGCGACTGCACAGCAAAGGAATGAGGCACGTTGTCCATAGCAACAGAGTTCACCTGTACGACCCGATCGTTCTCACTGGAGGACGAGAAGACCGGTCACTGGATGGATGGATGGATGGACACACACACATATACACACACACACATATACACACATGCACACAGAGGCAAACAGACACAAGTACACACACACGTACCTACACACACACTAGGGCTGAGCGACATGGGCCAAAAGACATGTCTCGGTATTTTTAGGCTGAATATCAATGTACCATACATATTTCCATTTGTTTTCCACAAAGTGATACCAAATGTCCAGTCTACGTCAAAAACCAACAGGACACGTCACAAGTCTGAAACCGACTAGAGGGAACAGTCGCAAATCAAATGAAGACATGATAAACGGGTTTCTTCTGACCAGTTCTTCTGGTTCATGAAGAACTGGTGTGGTGAGAACTGGTTCATGAAGTGTGAACATAAATACTGTAATAGTGGAGGACCTTTTTTAAATCAAAGCTCCGTAGTGGACATTTTAATACAAAATAATATTTTAATACAAAATATTTTAATTTTAATTAACATAAGTAATATTTAATTAATATTTAATTAATATTCATATAATTGATATTTAATTATATTAATATAATTAACATTTAATATTTTAAATAAAAATAGCCTTTACATAAAATAGGAGAAAAGTACAAGATCTAGATTTTTTTTCAACTTTTTTGTGTTTCCACTGGTGATAGAACCTGGTACCTGGTGTATTCTTTAATTCCACCTTTAGTTCGAGGCTCCTAGCGAGCTGAGCCAGTAGTAAACATGTGACGCTGCAGAGTACCGTCCTCTGATTGGTGGAGTCTACCGACAGGTCTACCAGTGATAGCGATCCTGTTCCTCGCCTCGTTCTCATTGAACATGTCTGATGTGTTACACAAGCTCTGTGGACATGAATGAAGAACAGATGGTTCTGTGATTTTTGGTCGGTTACATTTATTACCAAAACTGGAGCGAACCGCAGAGCAGAGTTCCATGTCAGTTATCATGTCCTCTGTCTCCCTGCTTTCTCTTTCTTTGACAAATCCACAAACAGCCGTAACTTCACCATCTCCTCCATGTTCTACATTGTGTGTTGAGGAGGGGCGGAAGGAACAGAGACTTCATCAGCAGACTGAGAGAAAATTAAGTATATCGACATATGTGATATAGTCAAATTCCATCTGTCATTTAAAAATAACATATATATTAACATTATATATTAACACATCGCCCTGCCCTAACACACACACACACACACACACACACATACACACAAAACACACACGTACAACAGCAGGCCATCTGCCGGCCCCCCCTGCAGCACGTCGGACACGAAAATGGACGTGTCCTCGTTGTCCACGCTGGCATTGTCCCGTCCCCCGGACACGGCGATGCCGAAGCCCATCTTGGAGTCCTGAGGACACAACAGGACACTGGTCAGTTGTCAGCCAACCAACCGATGACACACACAATACCGCATGCTGTCACTGACGATCACAGACTGAGTACGGCGCGGTTTACGAGCCTGCAGGAGGTCATAGGTCATCAAGGAGGCGGGACAGGAAGCTGTCAATCATGTGCAGCTGTGTGTGATGAAAAAGCAAAGACGGTGAAGACGTTCCCGCGTCTGGCGGACAGAAAACGTGACAGCAGCATCACTCTTCCTCGTTGTCATGGTTACAGATGTTTGTCCCAGCGCTCTGAACACGTTTATAAAATCTTCCTGAACTCATCACCACACCGTGATGTCAGCAGTGAACGACTCCATCGACCAATCAGATTGAAGCAAACACATGTGGGTCACCTGAGCGCAACTCTCCTCTGTGGTCACATGACCTGACAAGAAGACTGATGTCACTGACCTGAGCAGCTGAAACTCGCACGCATGCACGTAACAGTACCGGTTTCTACTGTTGCATCAAACATCAAACTGTTGAATGTGAAATGCCAAACTCACCCGCTGCAGAGCGACAGTGAACTGCTCCCACACCATGTCCTCCGCCCCCGAGCTCTGCACGCAAGCATGCACACGCACACACACACACACACATACACACTACTGTCAGTGCACAACTACACACTTCATACAACTTCTTGTATGACTCCATTATAAACAAACGTGTGCACACACATACACACATTCAAACCAACAGAATTAGCTTGTTTGTCTGCAGTTGTCACCATGACTATGTAATATTGTGAGTGAGGATGCACTGCCTGTCAGTCTGCCCAGCTCTGTGAGTGGCCCCACCCAGGGAGTGATCAGTGAGCGGCCCTGCCTCTGCAGGAGTCTGTTCCTCTCCCGGTCCAGGTGGATCAGCAGCGGTGGATTAGAATTTAAAAATAATTGTCAGAGGCTCCGCCCCCCTCCTGCCCACTTCCTGCCAAGGCTCTGAGCTCAGATCACAGCAGCAGCCCCAGAATGGAGAGCTGGGCTGAGAGCTGCCGACCGAGTTCTGTACCGTTCGCATGTTGTACTGTGGTTCAGTTGTGATTGTACTGTTGTTGGAGTTGTACTGTGTTTGAATTGTAGTTGTACTATTGTATTGTGGTTGTATTGTACTACAAATTACAGAGTAACTCAAACTACAAACACTGAGTACAGTGTTTTTTCTTTGTGTCAATCTGACAAGAGCACTCTCGTTCTCTCTCACACACACACACACAGGAGGTAGTAGTACAGTAGTACTTCCGTAGTAGTACTTTTGTCATAGTACTGTAGCACTTAACTACAATAAACAAACTTCTAAGTCCTCATAACAAAACAAAGAGGTCACGTCTGCGTGGGACATGAGCAGTCGTCGGACGGTGGGTGTGGTCAAATACAGGAAACCATCAGACCTACTTCCTGTCACAGATAACTAACTGACACACACACACACACACAGAAAGAGATGTAACATTCTTGTACAAGTGCTGACGTTCCTCAGGGAACGTTATCTCGCATTTCGTCTCCCTCATGTCCAAGTTCAATGAAACATAAATGTCAGAGGACACACACACACACAGTTATTCAGGTCAGGGATGATGTCACTGACACTGTCGCTGGACAAAAGTCACGAGACAAACTGAACATGTGAATCACTTGACAATCACACACACTCAGTCAGACGCACGCGCGTCTCACACACACACACACACACACACACACACACACACACACTCACACACGGCCGGTGTTCGACAGACACCGGTTTTGTTCCGGAAGTCGGAACCCGGAAGCGAGCGGACAGAGACCACACAACAGGTGCACTGCGAGCTCACGCAACAAAGTGCCTCAATCTGACGTTCTGTTTGAGACACGCGCGCACACGCACTCACTCCGCCATGGTGGCTCCGGGTCGGGTTGGACGGTCCCGGTCGTCCTCCGCCTCTCACCGGCATCTTGCTGCGCTCGAGCCGCCGGAACCAACGTTCTTGTGATGAGTTCGCTCTGGTTCCGTACGGACGTCACGTCGCTCGTGCTGAAGCACTCCGGTACCAAACATGTCCGACTGACGTCAGCGAAGCCCCGCCCCGCCCCCAACACAAACCCACCCCTTCCAAATGCCCGAATCGGAAGGGGGGGGGGTTCTACCGACGAAAACGTTCAGAAAAACGCAAGCACAAATCCTTAATTATGCGGGCTAAAATCCTTGATTATGCGAAATATGCGGGGGTTTTGATGATTTTATGTGGTGAAATTGCGGAAAGTTGTGGAATATGCGAAAAGATGAGGAATATGCGGAAAAGTGGCGAAATAAGCACCAAATGCAATAAAGGTGATTCTTCGCCCCGTTCAAACTGTGCTACTACTGAATAAAAAAGATTCGAATGACTTCCTGTAATTAATAAGCATGCTAGAAGCAAGCCACATCAGACAGTGCAGATAATGTTTTAATTATTTTTTATTGTCTCAACTTAAGCATGGCTTAAATAATTCCTGAGTCACAAAATTGTAAAATTAAATAAATGCTTCCTGCTTTACAAAACTGAGGTAGAACAGAATCTGTTATGCTACAATACTATTTTCAAATACACACAGTTGAAACACAGTAACTGTTGGACTGGACAAAATCACAGGATTGAAATATTAACTCTCAATGAGGCAAATCTACTTTTTCTATTACTGCTGATGGGCAGAAACCTCATATTTCCATGTTTAAACGTTTTTGTTTTGTTTTGTTTGTTTTTTGTAAATTAAGGCTCTTCTTGATCATACCAGAGTGTTGAAAACAGACAATCTACATGTACGTCACAATGTGACACATGCACTTGTAGATTGGCTATTATCAGTCTTTTTAAATGCTTTTTTTAATAATAAAAAAAAGCGTTTTGGCCATACAAAGTTTCCACCCGACAGCAATGATATAAGAAAATGTGATCAGCATAAAAGCTGAGACAGTAGACCATTTGCAAAAGTTAAGTGCAATCTCTGACCATTGAATGGTTCTAGTATAAAACAGGTAACACAACAGTGTAACAGCTAGCAAAGTGGTTCATCACCGTCGATTTTCTCTTTTGCGCTAATACACAGTTGCACGGGGTGCACGCTTTGCCCGGTCAAGAGCAGAAATGTTGGAGGTAAATGAGACCTGTTTTTTTCCGTCATCGTTTCTCTGTCCACACGTTCCCGCCACGGTGTTGCTTTGTTTACCTGTGACTGTGACTGAATGCGCGTGTTGATGACGTTATGCGCCGCAGCACCGTTTCACTTTTTGTTCAAACTTTATGCGAAAAATATGCGGGGAATGTGAAATCAAGCGGGCATCGCGCAATCAAGCAACATATACTTGATTATGCGGGAAATTCCACGATCGCAGAATCGCGTTTTTCTGGAGGGTCTAAACAGTATCAGTGGTAGTAGTCGTAATATCAATGGCAGTGGTAGTAGTAGTAGCAGTATCAGTGGTAGTAGTAGTAGTAGTAGTATCCGTGTTAGGAGCAGTAGTATCAGTGGTAGTAGTATGAGCGGTAGTAGTCGTCGTATCAATGGTAGTGGTAGTAGTAGTAGTAGCATCAGTGGTAGTAGTAGTAGTAGTATCAGTGGTAGTAGTAGTAGTATCAGTGGTAGTAGTAGTAGTATTAGTGGTAGTAGTATCAGTGGTAGTAGTAGTATTATCAGTGGTAGTGGTAGTAGTAGTAGTATCAGTGGTATCAGTGGTAGTAGTGGCATCAGTGGTAGTCGTAGCAGTATCAAAGGTAGTACTAGTGGTAGTATCAGTGGTAGTAGTATGAGCGGTAGTAGTAGTGGTAGTAGTATCAGTGTTGTAGTACTACTAGAAGTAGTATCAGTCGTAGTGCTAT
>CAAKHB010006976.1:9104-29735 GCA_901007665.1 Aeoliscus strigatus
GTGCAGTGTGCGTTCAGGAATAAGGGGCTGAAAGCTGTTAATGAAAGCAAGCGGGCTTACCCCAGCAGGTAATCCTCAGTACATCTCTGCTCTGTATCTGTCAATCAGACCCTGTATGGAGACTGAATCCAAAGACGTCTCCAGCCCCAGGTATCCAGGCCGTCCACAGTGAACTGATCTGACCACTGTGGACCTTTGTCTGCATTAGAAAGAAACTTAGCTGGGCGGACTGACACTGAGGGGACGAGGAGGCAGGTCTGGGAAACATAAAACACATAATGATACAGGTGTCCCCAGAACACAAGGTGTAGGGGAACAGGTGCAGTGGACAGGATGCACATTGTGGATTATACAACATTCAAATGCAAATCATATATACTTTTTGTCATAACTGATCGTAGAAATAGTAGTAATCTGCAATATATTCATTGCAGTTCATTTGACTACTTCTACTACTTCTCTGTGGTTAAACAGGAACCACCACTGACTCAAACAAACACGTGAATCTCACCTTTGTCCATACTACATGTTATACCTGCTAAAGGATTCGATCAGCACTTGGACTTGAGCCCTTTGTAGGGAAATAAAATGATAATTGATACAAAAATCAAATATTCCACCCAAGTCAGTAACGTTTTTTATTCTCAAAACACAGTCCTGTGTCCACAGTCCACAGTTTAATTAATGTATGTTTTAAACTGCTAATCTAGCACTTACGAATAGGACAACGGTATTAAAATGACTGGATGTAACAGATATGGATAGTCCAGCTTCGTTTCCCCAACTCCTTTGTCATAACCTAGACATGGAATACACTTCAGACGTGAATGAGATCTGCCACTTCGATAGAATATTGCAGCACAAAATACATATGTAGAAGTAAACTGCCACTTACGTATTGTCACAGGATAGTTCTTCGGAAGTGTTGAAGATTCCAGCTTCTTCCTGACTTGCAGCGACGTATTGACGTAACGGTTGCCGTGGCAACCGATTTAGCGTCACCACCCTCCAGTGCAGATTTATGCCTGCGCATATCTCCTCGTCCAGTAAAGAGGAAAACGACTGCAGAGACTGGAAATGGAGATGAGTTAGTTTGCGAAGGGTGAAAGAACCCAGATGTTCCTCTCATCGACTCGGCCGGGGAATGTTCCTGCGGTAGCGGGCGTGAAGAACACCGTCGTGTCGGTGCTGTTGTAGCCATCCAGCGCGTCCAACATGGATGAGGATGACAGCGAGTGGGTTGTGGAGAGCATCGTTGGTTACCTGGCAAGTCCCGAGTGGGTCATTCCTGTCTCAGATTTCATGGAAAACAAGTGCACAGGTAAAACAGCTTATCCGCCATGTTCAGACATCACTAGCATTTAGCCGCGTGCAGTTAGCACGCTGGCTAAGCTAACGCTAACGTTGTTTTTAATGATGGTTAATGGTCAACTTTGACATTTTCATCCATTATAACGTTAAATCGTATATATTACGTGCCATGGGTTCATTTAAAAAAACGCATTTCGTCGTATTTGCTTCAAAAAACAAGCTACAATTGACACAGAAACGAGTAAAGAAGCATATCCGAACTGCTGTCAAACCTGTCCTTGAAGCTAGTTGTCCTTTTATTATAAAGTTCACTCAGAATCTACCAAACGCAATGATACACATCTAATTTGTAATTTTATGGTGTCTCACAACAGCATTTTAATACCATCAGTTGGTTCTTTTCAGTTTTCGATGACGAAGATGAAAATAAGTTATCATACACCGAAATCCATCAGCAATATAAAAAATTGGTGAGTAGCTTTCTTCCATTCAAACATGGACGATGATTCCCCAAAGGCCTGTGATGTGTTGCCTCCTCATCACTCATTCATGTTCTTGTTGCTGATTCACACAAGTTAAGCTGCTTTGTTTTTGTAGGTGGAGAAGCTGCTGGAGAATTACATGCAGGAGGTTGGCATCAACGAGCAGCAGTTTTTGGATGCTTGCACTTCTCCTTTTGCCAGGTCCAAAACTCTGCAGGTTTGTTCAGCTCCTGTTCACACCCCACTGTCAGCCTGCGCAGGACACACAGGATCATAGGATGGGATTTCCTCACGCGATCCCACAGATCCCATCTGGGCCAAGGCTGGATGATATCTGTCTTTCGTTGTAACCATCCAAATGGGAATATCGGTTGTTACGTTATCTTCAAGTGTGGTTTTACGCACAACTTGATTCAGATCTGGATGGATATTACACAGAGCAGATCGTCAAGATAGATTATAGATTAAGCATCATCATCACAACTATTATTACATTGTTAATTTGCTAGATGTTGCCAGACATTGTCAGTGACAAGAGTTTATCCAGAGTTTAAGGGGCAGGATTCAGAAGTTTCCTATGAAAAGACAACTAATGCATGTTGGAGATTGTCGGTAACTTTTTGTGTCATTTGACTGTACAATAACAAAGAAGATTCTGGTTGAATTAAATGGCCTCACAGTAAGCAGGAGAGGAGGGTGGACACGTCATCATTGAGTTAGTATGGATATTTGTGATATGCACACTCAGTAACAGAAACAAGCATTTGTTTGTTCAGCAACAGGTCCGACACCTGAGACACCTTTACTTGTAAGATCATACACACACACACACACACACACACACACACACACACACACACACGTATGGCCCAGAGAGTGGCACCGTGAGGAAGAAGGATCTACTGCAGGTCGGAGCTGCAGCTGCAAGATAAGAGGCTGACAAAAGAAGTAGGAAGACAGTGAGAAGGAGAGTGATCGTGGCCAGTCAGCAGCAGGGGACGAGCCCGTGACTGGGGCCAGGAAGATTATGTCAGATTAGGCCTCTGTTTGCCAACAAAGCTCAATATTTGTCAGGACCTGAGGTGAATGGCCATTTGACACTAAGTACAACTTGTTCTGATCCGTGGACAGGGCAAGAACACGGTGAGGCAGATTCAGACAACTGATGCACGTATGAATCAAACTCAGGACCATCGTTGACCATCGTGCATTTTTGCATGTTTACATATTTTTCTTGTTTTCCATTGTGATTAATTCTACCTCCTACATTTCTTCCATATTAACATTTTAACTTTGTTGTTTAATTGATTTTAATACATCATTTCTTCCTTAATTCAGATGAATAGTTTATTTCATCCCAGCATCCCTCTTCCATTTTTATTTACTTTCTCTAGTTTTTGTCTGCTTATCCAGATTTCCCTTTCCTTCAGGATTATTATCCTGTATGAAGTGTTTCCTCACCTCACACAGGACAACGTTCAGTACATTTTGTAATGTATGGTTGGTTATATAAGTGTTTTGTTGTTGAACAAGTTGGTGTCATCTTCTGTATGAAAAGTGATATAAAAAAGTCAGATTACAAATTGTATAAAATTGGATCACAGTTTTGCTGCTCTCCTATATTTGATATTATGTATAATATTTTGTTACATATTTGTTTCCACATGTTCAGTCAGTGTTCCAGCCAGTTTTGGCCACAGATGATTTCCAGATGTTCCGTTCACTGATGGTCCAGAAGAACATGGAGCTGCAGCTTCAAGCCCTCAGAGTCATCAAGGAGAGGAACGGTAGGCTGGAAATGATCACATGCACGCACACCGCTGCAGTCAGTGATGTGTATCTCCACAGGAGCCCTCCCTGCGTGTCTGACTGATGGTATGGACATGATGACAGAGCTGCAGCAGCAGGAGATGAAAATCCTGCAGGAGGTTCTCAAGTGAGTCACTCGGTCACCTCTCTCCTCACATGCACACGTTGATTCTTGGAGGTGTCATGGATTGGACGTTGAATTCTTGCTGATCGTCCTGTGCTGTTTCACTTGAATGTGCCTGGTGCTGGAGAAGATCCTGCCCTGCTAATGGGATTTTATTATTGTCAGCTTTGATGAGGCTGCGTCGAACGGGGCCGCGGTTAAGCTCCTTAGGGTCCAGCTGATTTAGGTGGGATGGATTTACACTAAAGTAGAAAAATAGTATTTTTATCCCCTTTGTCGTAGCTGAGGACTTTGGCTTCTTATGAGTGCTCCGTTTCCTCTGGTGTGGACCCTCTGCTGGCCCTGAAGAGACTTCCTGGTTTATTCTGCTGTCTGTGACCAGCTGCTTATTTGGATCGGGGGGAGGTTGCTTTTACCTGGGGCGCTGTAATGTGACCTCACACTGCCATGAAGGGTGCTGCCCTAAGCTCTGGTGATGATGTGTGATGAAAGCTCAAAAACTACTTTTGAACTAGTCTAGTGACTAGTGAAACTGGTGCTGGAGCATTCAGCACCAACACAGACTTTTCGGTATTTGCTAAAACTTGTGCTTTTGCTAACCTGTGCACCAGTTCTAACAGCTGTCTTATTCCTCTTTACCTCGTCTTCAGGAAGTCAAAGGAGGAGTATGATGAGGAAATGTCCAGGCGGCTGCTCTTTGAGGAAGAGGTGGGCTCCACTTCCAGCAGCTGCTCCGATCAGCTAATGGCTGACGGCGGAGAAGCCCACAGCGTCTCCTCGCTGTCCAGCCAGCAAAGCAACATGGCCAAGGTACGGCAGCATCGGCGGACTGCTTGAACAGCGTGGTGGTAGCCATGATCTAATCAAACAGTCAGACTTGTCTGGAAGCTACATCTCACTTTTTTAATCTGACCCTGTTTCCAATGTGCTATTTATTCCATGCTAAGGCCAAAGCTGAGGTGAACGGTGACAGCCCTGATGGTCACCATGCCCCACTAGTGAATGGAAACACTGCCAGTGAATCTAATCTGGTAATTGAACCCTCCATGTAGTAGCGTCCTGATGCTAATCCACAGCTTTGTGGACACGGTTTACAGGTCGACCCAAAGATGCATTAATACTCCAGCCTCTATTTGTGACAGATGTTTCTAATGGACTGTCAATAGTGGCAGTGAGTAGGAGTGTGTCCTGTGGGTGTAGTGTCTCAGTTGAACGTGTAGTGTGGTTGTTTACAGTGTGTTTGTGTGTACAAACCCGTGACGTGCGGTGAGGTACTGACTCCTCAAGAGTCAGATTTACGATTGTAAGAACTGATAAAAGCATCTTATTTCACTATTCACCCGACTTTGGATTGCCTCTGTTGAAGCCAGCACTGCAGCGAGAAAGCACCTGCCAGCTTGCGTACGCCCCCTTGAGTTAAGACAGAGTACTGCCTGCCTCACCTGCTGACTTTTCCCTGCACTTTATTGTGCGATCAGCAGGAATAGTTCTCTCACACACATAAAAGACGTTATACAGACTGCAGAAAGTCATGGTGAATAACGAATATTTCTGTAAAGTTCATATTGGCGATTTGCTGAGGAACAGAAACGGGCGTTCGCCCCTCCCTTTATTTCTTTTTTTTGTCATGATGACCGCACGTCACTGGGACAAACAGTGGATGGAGCCGTTACTAATCCAGAGCACTGCTGAGTCGAAGACACGTGTTGGTCCCTCTCCGCAGGTCGATGTCAAACCTTGTAGAAAAGTGGAGAGTGTGCTGGCTGCCACAGGAGGTGGAGATGGGGAAAGTGGAGCGAGGAGCAGCTCCACTCCCAAAGCCACACCAGGTAACGGCTGCAAGGAGTCTGGGCTTCCAGCTTCCTAATCACATTAAAAACTGATGTGTTCAGACTGTGGCGGTAACGGTGCGGAGCCCTGGGTGCTTCCAGCAGTACGAGCCCCCGTCGGCCTCGGTCCTGCTCTCACGGAGCAGAGCGTCATCCAAACTGACGCTCTGGAGGAGGCCCACAGGGAGGCTGGCTTCTCTCAGCCCTACACTGTGAGTTCTCCCCCCCTGTGTTTCATGCACATACGTGGAGGCATCAGTCAGTGCCGTGTGGTGAGGTTCATGTCAGCTGACTCTGACTTCATCCAACCACACAGGAACCTCAGTCACCCTCTGATCGTCAAGAAACACCAGAAAAAGACCATTTAATTAAAACAGTTATCATGGTCTGACCTTTACTTATAAACAGTTGGAATCACCACATCATAACTTGTCAGTAGAAATGCTCCTTATCATCTCTCTGTCTCTGGCTCGTGCCCGGTGTGACATCGTCCTCCCCCGTCAGGAGTTGACAGCGTCGCAGCAGCAGCAGCTCCAGCAGAGGGCCGCGTACTTGCGCCAGCAGCGGGACAAGCTCCACGCACTGAAGAAGGAACAGCAGAAAGCCCAGCAGCCCGTGGTAGCAGAGGAGACCCCCACGGCCCCCACACCGGCACCCGCCGCCACGCCGGTAAGCACAGCTGCTTCAGAGCTGAATGGGTCACAGGCGGTGTGAGTGGTCCATGTCGACGACAGATCAACAGATGAACATCCCTCCTCTTGTTTTGTATTCTTACTTTTGTGCTGTTGCTCCTCGCGTTCCTTCTCTCACCTGTTCTGGCCGGTCAGGAGCCGGTGGGTCAGCCCCAGAGGAACGGGGCCCGGGGCCCTTCTCCCCCTCCTCCTCTCACTCAACACTCTAACACTTCCACACAGAAGGTGATTCAGTAGCTGCCTCTGTGAAATGCCATGTGCTCACATGTGCCTCTCTGGTTTCGTGTGTGTGTGTGTGTGTATGTGTGTGTGTGTGTGTGTGTGTGTGTCTGTGTGTGTGTGTGTGTGTGTCTGTGTGTGTTGCTCTAGTTATGTGCTTGTGAGGCCACTCATTCATGAAGTATTTCCTTCTGCTCTCACACTTTGTCCTGTGTGTTGTCTTGACATAGGAAATGTCTGCAGAGGAACGAAAGAGGCTCCAGAAAAGAAAACATCTGGCTGACAAGCTGAAAGAGGAAGTGATCAAGAAATAACCTCCAGCTACGTGATCCTACACATAACTGTGACATCGTCCTTTCGTGTGTAGTTCCACAGCAGCGCTCATACTTCAAGACACATCTGGAGTATTGTAAAACACTGTAGGTGTTTACATGTGTTAGCTCATAACATCAGCTGTACTGTGTATATAACCATTTCAGTTCAGTAGTACACGTCCTTTGACGGTGTCAATGGAGCAGAATATATTGAAAACTCCCCACAGTGGAGCATAAATATTTTCTGTCTGCCCACTAAAACCCCCTTCATGTCAGCTTCATCGAAGAAAATCATATTATGCAACACCGCACCTGCCAGTCGACGCCAAACGCCGACGTGACCCCATGTGACGGCAGCGTGGGTGAGCAGTCATATTTGAGGTGTGGTGACACAAAGCTGTTGATGGTGAGTGTGTCCATCACTCCCACAGGTGTTAAATTGGACACCAGCATTGGCCGTAGCACAATTCACACAAGTTTGTTTTGTTGCCCTTCTCAGATAATTGAGTCCAGATCACACTACAGCAGCTCATCTTAAACACACAATGGGGGACAAAGAACAAACAATGTATTATTCAGACCTAAGCAGGTGTGGCGCAGCAGTTTCTATGGAATGATTTTTGTGTTTTTTCAGTGTTGGGACTTTTTGTATGACAACTGAAGCTTCTCAGGTGGCAGGTTCTCCAGTTCTGGTCTTGGACTGATCCTCAGTTCTGATGTGAAAAGTGAGGCTTTTTGTGACTGTTTTTTGAGGCCCGATGAAACTTTTCTTATTTTCTCATTTGTTTTCAGTAGCTACCTGTGTACAGAACATTTTGGAGATCATTTCTTCATATACACAAACTAGAAAATGTATTTTACACATTTGTGGTAGAGTACTTTCCAGTGAGATAATACAAAAATATGGAAATTGTAATATTTAAACTGGTTATTTGGTCAGACCAGTGCTACAAATGTGTATCTTGGAGCAGCTAGAGCTCATCGGTCACTCACAGGACTCATTCATAACCTGCAGACAAACAAATTAACTTTTTAGTTGAAAAGAGGAAGTGGGCGCTCCCAGACAAAACCCACACTGGCACAAAGGAGAAGATGAGAACATCTGAGCCACCTGATCTCAAAATATCAGAGAGGACGGTTTGAATGCACATCTGGTCAATTCTAAAGGCGTGGGGGCTGTTCAGGGGGAAAAAAAAGCCGGTGTAGTGGAAAAACTCTGTCAACCCTCCATTAAAGTTGTTCCTTGTTCCTGGGTTTAATTTTTCACTACTGTTTCTTCTGGAATGAAACAAGCATGTTCCATGTCACCAGTGACTTGTAGGCCAAAGTCTGTCAGAAGAATCTGAATTTCAGTGTTTTTCATGTTGATGAAAACTGCAGCTCTGATGACTTCATGTTGCACTGGACCATATTTGTATTTGCAGTTGAGCTCTAGTCTGTCAGGAATACTTTAAAATGTTTTTTTCCTCCCACAGCCAATCAGTGAATTCTTCAAACAAAGCTAGATTCGCAATTTCACTGTCAGGGTAACATTTAATTTCAAAACATATCAAATAAATTCATACAAATGTTAAGAATGAGTAGTGGTAGTAAATGCACGTGGTACAAATTCTTCCGGGGAGAGCAGCCACGTCGTCAGGTGACGCTGACGGACAGACGTGGTGTGCCGCCTGAGAAAAGGCAATTCTGTATTCATGTGCACTTTCCTCCCATATGGCTCCTGAAAAGCACATTGGCAATATTTTCATTTTTGCTCCAACCTGCACCCTTATCATGAATTCTATTCAGCCATCTCGTCAGATGGGTGGGGGAACGGAACCAATCTGTGTGTTTGACCTTGTAAGGCTGTCCAACCTGTGTGCTGCATCGCTGATATTTGACAGTAAAATAGAAATGTAAAAACAGGGTTCCTTTGAGTGATTTGTTTACCTTGATGGCTGGTAATGAACATCGTGGACCATCAGACTGAAATAACAGACCCAGGCACCTCGAGCCCCTTAAAACTTTAAGTTGATCTCCAGTAATACATTTCTCTGGCCGAGCAGCGTGACAGCACAGAAGAGATTGACAGGGATTCACAAGATGCAAATTTAACTCTTAACCTGAGATCTTTTCTGGGTTATGTGTGCGTGAAATCAATAGACCCACAACAGTTTGCCCCCCCCATTAAAAAACAAGGGTTTTCTGTGCATCACGTCGCCACTAAATCTCAAATTCTCTGCAAAATATAAAAGTCAAGACATCCTCAAAATTTCAGCAGCAAAAACGACTTTACTGCAGTTTTAATGTTATTTTTAAAACCAGCATTTGCAACTTCTCTGCACCTGACATTGAATCAAATGGACTGAAAGGGAGAACAGTGACCCCACCTTTTTGTGCAACAGCTACAACAAAACAAAAATACACTGGTGGGTGTCGCGCTCCCCTTTTAAAATCAGAAAGGAGAAAATGATTAAAAAGAAAAAAAATAACATCTGTACAGTACTTTTTAACAAAGTCATGAAATAGAGGATTCCTGGCGAGCGCAGTCGTGTATGTGTTTTTGTGTCCATTATCCAAAAGTCAGTGAGTCCTGCTCCTCTGGATCCAAGTGTCATTACAGCTGAGTTTCTTCTTCATGTTTAGTCTCTTGTCTGACGTTGGGATGTGGAGTGGTTCCCTCCATCCCAGGTCACGCTGCGTCAGCCAGTCAAGCTGTCTAGAACCATGGCGGCTAGTCCCGCTAGCCTGACTGGCTGACCCAACGGGAAGGCTCCGGTTGGACCAGGACGAAAGGGCAAGTTCAAGTAAGCTCATGTGAGGGTTCCCGTGGGGGGGCTTCCTTGCTACTGTTGCTACAGCAACAGAGGACAGTAGGGAACCGCCTTGACAGACTGGTCGACGAGGAGGGGAAGGGTTTTTGATAGAGATGAGACACGGCAGGAGCTGGAGAGGGTTATGGACCAGAGTTTACCGAAGGAGGAGGAGGTCGAGATCAATGTGGTGAACTCGCTGACTCTGTCACCTTCCAGCGAGGGCGAAAAGAGGAGCTGAGATCAAGAGGAACAGCAGAAGTTTGAGCTGGTCTTCATCTGTCCTCTAAGTGAGACGGCACATGGCACATGTGGGCCACGGACCAATGGGACTGCCAGAGGAGGACAGGAGGGACCATCCCAGTGTCAGGAAAAACAGCTAATTCAGCTTAAGAGCTAAGACGGGGTCGCTTCCTTGGAGCCTGCTCCTCCTCGTCATCTTCCTCTTCTTCGTCCTCATCATCAGGGTAGTCCACCAAACCAACGAGAGCCGTCTGCGGGAAACGACACAGAGCACAACAATGAAACACTCCTGAGATCTGTGTCCTCTTCACTCAGTGGACAGTACCTTCACAACCGGTGTGGCAGGAAGAGCCACCGTTTTCACTGAGGAGGCTGAACTTGGAGTGACAGTGGGCGAGGCGGGGGGTATGGCTGCAGCTTTCCCGTTATTGGCGGCATTGGCTCCGTTCGCAGCTCCTGCAGAGACCCGACATCTGTGTGTTGAGGACCGCTGTGGCGTGTATGGGTAGGAGGTCCAAAGGAGATGCATACAGACAGGGCGCCTCACCTTTTTTGGCTTCTATGTATTTGCCGTAGCCGTCAGAGAAGTCGTCTTCCATTCGGCTCTTCTCCACAGCCTCTCCGTCGTCATCTTCATCGTCGTCATTGAACCACAATTCCTCATCCTCGTCCAATGAGCGTGCATCTCTGCGATATCTGCCAAGGGAAAAAATGCTTTGGTACAAGTCTCAGGAAATGTACATTGAGGGATGAAAACTGGATTCACTCGGCCCACAAACCTGCTGAGTCTCTGACTCTGACGGTCTTTTTCTTGCTCATATCGACCTTTCAGGCCCTTGAAAGTCTGGACGTACTCGATGGATTCAAGTGCTTTGTAGAAATTATCCACAATGTGAGCTATGAGGGACTTGACGTCCTCCTGCAAAGTTCATACAGCGGAACGTCAAACACTCCAACGTACGACAACCTGCTGTCATGAGCCCCTCAGAGTCAGTACGCACCACTTTAATGAACTCAAAGAGCTCTATGATGGCCGAGTTGAGGAGGTTGTATCGAGTGCCGTTGTCCAGGAGCGCGTTAATGACCGGTTCAAACAGGTTTCCTTTGATGATGTAGCGGTTGTAGTACTCGTCCTTCAGACCGATGATTCTGCGCATGAAACGCAGAGCACCTGGGACAGACGGACAACAAGGAGGAACGTGAGGCCGTCTGAAGGAACCAACAGGCTGAGTGGATCAACACTGCTCCAGAACTTACAAAGAGCAAGGAAGGTGTGTTTGGAGTTCATGAGCACCAGCACCCTCCTGAGCAGGTCTTTGTTCATAATGTACGTCTTGATGTGATAGGTGTGATGCTCCACACAGAAGGTCAGAAGCTCCAGGATCAGCGCCAGCAGCTGAGCAGTCTGGAAGTTGTCTGCACAAACCAAAGAGGCCACATGCACACTTTATGCAACTCTTGTGTAAAGACGTGTAAACCAGTGTGAACAGCTGCAGGGTACTCACCAGGACAGACCGGGTTTATCTTCGTGGAGCCTTCCTGCAACTCTGAGAGGCAAAAAGACACCGACATGAGGGAGGTTACCATTTCTCTGTGTGCAAAGCACCATGTTCGTGCTCAGCTTACCTTTTGAGTTTTTGTCATGTGCTGTGTTGGCCAGCAGAGGAGCAGTCAGAACATGCATGCAGTACTTGTAGAAGAAACTCAGAAACTCTGTCTTTTCAGTTTTCTGCAATGAGACAAGGGACAAAGAGCTGTAGACGTTTGACTGTTGGATTCTAACCGGTAAAAAAAAAAAAGATCGTCTTGGCAAAACATCATTCTGGCCAGTCCCCCTCAATGTTCCACTTACATTTGTAGACGCCAGCATGTTCTCTGGGTCGATTAGCGTTCTGAGCAGACCCATCAGTTGAACAGCTCCACCTAACTCTGGATCAGAGTCACAAATCATCTGCTTGATCACAACATTGATCAGGAGGACATCCTGGAAGAAAACACAGGTCTGGAAAACACCGGAGAAAGAAGAGCAACTCCAAATATTCAAGAGGGACATTTGTTTCAGACTTAAACTGTGGTTCTAGTGATCCATACAGTACAACTGTTGGCTGAAATCAACAAGCAGAACAACTCTGCTTTGTTCCAGAAGATGTGATGCTGTCAGAGCAACACCCCAGTTGTACATGCAAGGTTCTCACAGTCCCACAGGAAAAGAAAATACACCCCGACATCTAAGGTGATTTCAGTTTGCTTACATCATCGGTCTGTTGTGGTTCCTGCATGACAAACTCTCTGACCATGGAGGGGCTGAATTCAACCAGGTAGGAGAAGATGTCTGTAGCTGCTGCCCTAACCTGCAGGTCATCCATTCCCTGACAGAGGAACAAATGCAACTGAACATGGTCCTAAGTGGCCATAAAAGTAAAAAATACAGTGTATGTCAGCACAGCCCTGAACGTACCATGACGATTTCCAGAGCAGGTAGAATGCCTAGATTTGCCAGAGTTTTGAAGAAAGCGTCCCTGTTTTGAGGCTGCAGTGTTTGTGAAAAAGCACAGAATTCCTTGACGAAGTTCACCTAAGGAGCAGAGAACACAACCACATTTATCTAGAACAATCCCCGGCCTGAGGAAGTGGCACAAGGCAGTGGGCAGGTGATGACGACAAACAACAACAAAAGTAAGCACACACAGCAGAGGTCAGATGAGTCCCAGTGAGAACATTTCACCTCGGTCCATGAACGTTTGACTTACCAGTTCTCTCCTTTTACTGTCCTCTGTGGCTTCGTCAGTGAGCTGTGCAAAAACCTCCGTTAGGAACTTCTCATCCTCCTGCGGCACAGGGTCAAAGGTGAAGCTAGCCAGACAGTGATTTAATTACTAGCTAAAATAAAAACAGAAAGCAGCAGCAACAGGGACTAGACATCCAAAGACTTGTATCATTGAAATTGCTTGAAACGGAAAGTTTTATTTACAGATCACTTTTGGCTTCACTGAAGGTGATTATGGTCGTTATGTTAACTGAAATTGTTTTTTTAACAATTCAAATTGTGATGCATTGCCATCATTATGCACATTCATATTTTTGTTCACTTGTAATAAAACAAATACCATCGCCTCTGTGAAACTCACACATTTAGAGAGCGATTTACTCCCACTTGGATCATAAACGTAAAACATCAACCTGTTGGACGTGAAGAATAACGCTACCTGACTTCTATTCATACCTGTAACATACTGACAATCTCCACTTTGTTGAAAAAGATGAAGGAGGTAAGTGTAGAAAGGAAATTCTCCTCAAAGACAGACGGCGTGGGAAGGATGATATCCTGGATGTACTGCACCCGGTAAGTCTGGTGGATCTTCTGTCGCAGTTCAGAGTCTGTGATTGGGATCACCTCCTTAAACTTTGCTGTCTTGGTCAAGAATTCCCGGTGCCGTTTAGGCTGAACCAGCGCTGGGTCATACTCCAGGCAGCCAACCACATCCATGATGCAGTCATCAGAGAACATCACCTCAAAGAGGGCCGCTTTATTGAGGAACAAAACCCCTCGAACAATCTCATAGAGGTGATGAAGGCCTTCCCTGTTGTCTAAGTCCTCACACACTCTGAAAAGACCCAGGAGTTTCTTTAGGTAGCCCTCGCTCATTAGGGCCAGGGCTAGTTTTTCCCTTCGGATGGGTGACGAAAGGACCGAGGTTACCAAGTCAGCTATCTCCTCCAGTCGGCTTAGCTCGCAAGGAGGGAGCTCCACTAGGTGGCTCGTTTCTGGGATCTCCTCAAATCGCTCCTCCTCCGACTCGTCAATGGGGTCCTGGGTGATGTCCAGGGCAGGATCCTTCCCTTGCACCTGAGAAGGAAATAATGAATGAGAACAAATTGGAGTTTGGCCAATGTTAACAAAACCTTGAAAAGTAAAGTGAAGACTGTATCTAAGCATTACCTCCTTCACTCAGCAATTCCCCCCAGTGACTGTATATACTATCACTATATAGATCCATATATAGATAGAGACTTTATTGAAATAAATATGATGAAATCAGGTATGTCTATATGTATATAGATAGGTATATGGCAATATGGTAAAATATATACTCAAATATGAACAAAAGTACAATTAAATTTACTTTACCTGGCATATCTTCTCCCAGATCTCATCACAGCCAGCTTTTTCTTGAAAACTTAGAGCCAAGTCATAATTATCTGCTTCTGACCAGACAATCAGTGTGTCCTGACAAAAGAAAGAAAAAAAAGATTGTCAACTTACTTACATAAATATGGACTCTCTAGCACACATCACACAAAAAAATAATCGCCATGAAATACTTTTTTTACTATTTTAAACTGATTTTCCAAGTACCAAACACTTCAAAGTACTGGTATAAAAATGCGGGTGTATTAACATGTCCTCTGTGACTGATCCAGTCTCGAATGGTAACTTACCTGTTGTTTCTGATACGCAGTATTTGGACTTATCTTCGACTCCAGTAATAGTGATCCTATAATACAAAGAAAGGAGTTAGTTTGAACTAGAATGGACAATCTATGTTGTACAACTTCTTCAGTTCGTCTTATCTGGAAAGCAGATCACGTTGTCGCCAAACAATGAGACACCTGAGTAAACAATTGGGTAAGATTCCAAAGTAAAACGCAAATCTTATTGAACATTAATAAATTAATCTGAATTTTATTGCGTTTGATATTCCTGCGTTAACGTATGTTGCTTTCTTATCACATGAGTGTACAACTTTGTTCTGAGGACTGGACTTTAGGGCCCCATGGTGGCGTCGCCTGCTAAATAACGAGTTAGCTAGCACATATTATTCCATCTGTTCCTCCTTTCAAGGGCAACACAGATACACATTTCCAACCGTATAAGACCACAGAAAACAAATACTTCCGATTATCCAAACTTATTATCTTGGTAAATTTGGTGGGTGCACATGGTTGTCAATTAAATAATTCTTTTCCAACAACCACTGTGTGCATGCTAACGTAGCGTCAATGTGGCTATGCTAGCCGCCAACTTACCGTCAGATTCCGCCCGAACCAATAATGATATTCCTCTCAGTCGTTCAACAAAAGCAGACGAAACGTGTCCGGTGCCCCGATCGTCCCACTGCCGGTCTTCATTCAGCGTATATACTTTCACTCGCCGCCGAGTGTCCGACATGGTTAACTGAGTCGGAGCTAGCAGCCTAGCTAGCTGCTAACAGGCTATCACGTCTGGTGTTTTCCTACCCTGTTAACTTTGTTTCCCCTGGCATGTTACAGAACATGTACAGTCAAGTAAAGTTCAGTAACAGTTCGTTATGCTAGACGCTAACTAATAAACATTTTACGTCGCCAAACGACTCCGGAGACCCGATGTAAAATTTAGAAATTCACAGAGAACACAACAACTCTAACGGCCTCCGTGCTAACGTCCACAAACCGCCATCTTGTAATCCGATCTGGTTCTTTTTCTTCCTCGACGTCAATCAAGCTCCACCATGCGGTTTACAGCTCGTGGCTGTTCCACCGGCGATCGGAGGAAACCTCTCCACTCGGACTGTGTGCTGCCCTCATGGTCCCGATTTCCGATTGTCCCAAATACTTTGGAGGCAGTGACGATGCTCACTTGTTGACTTTAGTGTGAATATGAAAGAGACGGATGATGAATGGTCAACACACAAATCAGCCCCAAAGTCACCTGCGAGAATGTTTTATTCATTCGGAGGAAAGATTTAACGCATGTATGTGCATCTAAAAGAAGTAGAATATTATGGAAAAGTTTATCTACTAATTTAACTCAAACAGTGAAACTTTAATATATTTTAGAAAAATCCTTTGTCTCAGATTTGTGGAGATTTGTGAGATTTGTGGTATTTAAACTATATAATTAGTGATTTACTCAAACCTGATGCAAACATTGTAATATTTTGAGATACAGAGCTATAGGCTTCAATTATCGAAATTAAAACAGAAACATCATTCACAAAAACAACTGCAATTTTGCATGATATTCCAATTTTCTTAGATGTAGCTGAATGTGGAATCATAAAAAGCATGTCCTAGCATGGCAGATCTGCAAAAAATCTTTATACTCATTAAATAATAGTATAATAATATATAGCAGTTATAATCCCAACACTACAGAGCTTTTTTTGCAAAATATCACTCATTCCTGTCAGATACTCAGTAGGGTTAAAAAGCCAAAGTCTTTTCACAGTCTTTCACAGTCACAGTCTTCCACATTATAATAAGCTGCTAACTCTCACCGAGCAAATCGCTCGACAGTAGGTTGAAGAAATCCGTGACGGAATCACAGGACCACATACAGGCACAAGGCCTTCCACATCCATTGTTTGAACACAGAAGGGCATGAAAGGCCCCAGAGCATCTTTCTGTGTATAACCTTGTACCAAAGACAGACGGAGAAGTGAGGGCGAAGGTTCAGCACACATAGTTCACTACATAAACCAATAGTCACGATGGTCAGATCACACCAGTTTGCCGAAATACCAACAATTTATTTGTCTAAAGTCACACCACTGCACAGCTCCTGTCATACAGGAACAGGAACAGCCAGGCTCTATTCATGTGACAGTACTGGTGATACATGTCTCAACAAAATGACCTATTTTTTCAGTCATCATTCATCAGCTTTTTTGGTGTGGGGGCTGATTGTGAGGGGCCCCCGACAATTGCCAACCTATGTGTATATGCAAAGTCTTTCTCTTTATTAAATAATGTTGTGTTCCTTTCCACCAAGCACCCAAAGGCCAGCTGACACTAGACTCCCATGTCACAACCAGAATGTTTCCTCTGTTGCAGGTCTGTGAAATCAGGTTTCATCAGCAATGATGGGAATCCAGCATCAGCTGCACTTTGCTGCCTTTCACAGAGAACAGTGCTCCATTGGCTGCAATGGGCATTACTCTTTCTGACATCCAAAGATGTCAAGACCCAGTGTGCTATCTTTGTCCACAGTTACCTTGGACCGCTGTGTTGGACTGATGTTCAAGAAGGTCCGCAATTCTATATACATTCCACCACATTTCCAGCTGATTATTTTGTAAGTCAGCCTCCACGTCCATGCTATCATGTTTCTGTGGAAACTTTCAACACTTCAGACCTGGAACTGCTTTATTTACAGATGATCACATAGTTTACGAAGGTGACACAACATACAGCGAATCATTTTTAAAAAGAACCCACTTTGTACGCTGTTTTGTCCATAAGTGACCTCCAAAAACGCAAAGACAGGAGTTTTAACCACATTTGAAGATAAAAAACATTCATGGCTTGTTCTGTCACTGACAGACAGCTGATGAGCTGTCTACTGTTAGATAGTGGAAAACCAAAAAATGACAATGGAATAACATAATGATGTGTGTGTCCTGATCTTCATCTCAGTTCGGTCCACATGGAGTCTGATGTTCATCTGCTTCAGTTCAAGCAGGTGAACAACAGCCAGGTGAACGTGTACGCCGCTCGATCATTTCAACGTGAACTGGAGGGTGGTGTTGTTGAATGTCTGCCATCTGTGTCACAAGTCTGCGGCGGTGGTGTGGCTGTTGGTCGATCCCATGGAGATGCTCTGCTTCTCACTTAGAGTCTTGACGACAGTAGCGACAGGAGACTGGAGCACCTTCCTGGAAAGTCTCATCCGGCCATCGGTTGGGTCCCGTCCAAAGTACTTGACCTGTTGTCAGGGTCGGTGACACATGACCACAGGAGCAACACTGGCAGCACAGTTACAGTCACTGACACATACCTGAATCTGCTGCCCCACTTCTAAACCCAGAGCGCTCGGATGTTTGATCTGAAAGAGGAAAACACCGTCACAATTCATAGTATGATAATAATGCTTTGCTTCTCAGAATCCTTTTTCATCACGAACCCGTTTGTGATCCAGCTGCGAGTTATGCAGCAGGACGGCACTCATATTTGGATAGAGCTTCACCATGACACCGATATCCCTTAAGAAGAGGACAAAACATTCTGATGAAGGTCTGATGTAGTTCAGACATGCACACAAATATGTGTACTCGTTCCAATGGCAGCAGAGGAGGTTTTTTTTCAGGAAACTGGTTCACCTTATTTCAGTGATGGTGGCGGTGTAAACAGCACCAAACTCCAGCTGCTGCTCTTGCTAGAAAATAACCATTCCATCTTAAAATTCATGAACATGTAAATCTTTCAATTTATAAACACGTTATCAATCAGCCTCCACTACAAATCTACAAGTTGTGGAGACTCACATCATCTTTGCAGATTTCGGCGATGAACTCTTGGGCTTCATTCATGGCTCCTGGCGTTGGAGCGAAGAGAGAGAACGTCTCTTCATCCACCTGACTTATTGTCACACCTTGAGAAAAAAAACCAAAACAAAGAATAAAACGACAAAGGCTCCAGAGGTTTATGGCAGAAAGAAAAACTACCTGTTTGAGCTTGGAGCCTGCGGAGGTTGTATCCTCCAGGACCGACGAACTGTGCTCGTCTGGAAGCAGGCACTCGCACGTTTTCTGAACAGAAGAGTCTCACTTGTTAGTTTGGATTTTTTTCCCCCGTCACTACAGCTTCTCTTGCGAGGAACAGGAACAGTTTAAGATCAGGTGACCAGTGTCTACACCCAAACAAACAAAATGATCATCCAAACATTACCAACAACAGGTCCATTCTCCTTCCTCGTCACCCGTGGTTTTGGTAAACATTTGTTCATGATGCCCAAGACCTCCCTCTTTGCCACTGAAATACAATGATAGAAAAACAAATGCAGTCAAACGTGCAGAGACACTGAATGTCAAATGTTTGGCTGCAGCCTGAGACTACCTGTGGCCTGTTGGATTGCCTCCATCACCACCTTCAGAGGCAAACCTGGAATCTTTACATCAGCCTGGAGATTAAATGAAATAAAGAGAGAAAAGAGAGAATACAGAGAGATGAGAGAAGTTGATCCAAGCTAATCTGTTGGATTTTGTTAAAAAAAATCTTTTTTTTAACAAGACTCTGTTGAACCGGCATAATCATAATGTAGATGAGACGTCTCATGGATAAGAACTGAACAAAAAGACCAACGCTGCTGTCTTTTTGTTTCTGGAAAGCCGCTGCCGTACGGTACCTGTAAGGCAGTGATGCCCTTGCTGGTCCCTGCCAACTTAAAGTCCATGTCTCCAAGATAATCCTCTATTCCCTGAGCAGAAATGACACAAGCTTCAAATTCAGTTCAATTCAATTCAATTCCACTTGATTTCTATGGCCCAACATCACAATTTACAATTGTCTCGATGGACTTTACAGTCCGTACATTGCTACATCCTCTGTCCTAAACCCTCAATATTCCACATCATGGTCAACAAGACCATCAGAGCAGAATGTCCAATGTACCAGAATGTCTGTCAGTAATCTGTAGTCTTGGATCTCAGCAGGCTTCTCTGGGTTGGGTTTGGAGATGAGGCCGACAGCTACACCTGCCACAGCAGAGGAGATGGGCACACCTGGAAGGTGCAGAGATGGAGAATATCACACACATATTCTCACACTTGTCAGACTGAGAATAGAAACACAGACGTTTCAGCTACCATAGCTCATTTATTCATGTATTTGGCTTTAAATGTCTCTATTATAAAAGTCAGAAAATCATTTTAGGGTTTATTGCAATACGCTACAACTGCATCTTCACTTAACACAAAAGGTAAGAAAATGAAGTATTTTGTCATAAATACAATTAAAAGAAGTACTTATAACAGTATAAATACAACATGGGTGTAAATACCTGCATCCATCAGAGCGAGGCTGCCTCCACAGGCTGAAGCCATTGATGAAGATCCTGAGAAGTGGATGAGGAGGACGGGGAATAAAAAGCAGAGGTAGATTTTGTTCGTACAGTCGGAGGTCTCCTGACGGGTGCGTCTCCTGTGGTGACTTCAAAAACTGAGCCTGTACTCACCGTTTGACTCCAGCACCTCAGCAGAGACTCTGATAGTGAAGGGGAAGTCTTTAGGGATGACAGGTCTCAAAGCCTTTTCAGCCAGGGCACCTTGGAATGCACAAACACACTTTCTCCATCTGGATCATTGTTGCTGACATCAGCAGACATGAACCTGACTAGAAGTCAGCACTGAGTACGAACCATGTCCCAGCTCTCTCCTGTTCAGACCTCCCATCTTTCCGATCTCATTGGTTGCATATGGTGGGAACTGAAATGAAAGATTGAAAAACATTCAGATACACAACTACTCCTTTTACTATTCATTTGAGATTAACATGAAAAACAAGATACCGCGTACTTCATAATGAAGCATGAAGTTTTTGTCTTTAATGCCGCTGTAAAAGAAACAGAGTAGGCTCAGAGCTTTTATTTAGATAATACGGGAATCTGGACATTTCAGGTATAACGAGTGTGTAGAGACAATCTAACCTCAAAGCTGTGGTGATAATGTCTGCTTTGATACTCGATTCCAGGGAATCAAACGTGACACTGCAGAGAACCTGGAGGAAAAGGAAAGAGAAAGGAGAAGAACTCTGACCTTCAGAGTTCAAAGACCACTGCGTCTTTTTGTGTCATTTGGGTTGATGATGATGATGATCATAAAAAAAAGTTTTCTCCCCTGGACACCTTCTCATCTCATGGACGGTGAAAAAAATATCTGTGAATTAGTTCTCTCATCCCATTGTGTGAAAAAGGCAAGAGCAAAACGAATGCTGTTTGTGACGTGCATACACACCTGGGTTTGTCCCCTCTGGAACAAAGCAGAACCATGAAGCGGTTTGAAAAGGTCTACGTCACAAGAAATGTTCCTTAAAGCAGTCAACTCCCTCCCATCACACCTAC
>CAAKHB010006976.1:37505-57108 GCA_901007665.1 Aeoliscus strigatus
CTCTCTCTCTCTCTCTCTCTCTCACACACACACACACACACACACACACACACACACACACACACACACACACACACACACACACACACACTCTCTCTCTCTCTCTCTCTCTCTCTCACACACACACACACACACACACACACACACACACACACACACACACACACACACACACACACACTCTCTCTCTCTCTCTCTCTCTCTCTCTCACACACACACACACACACACACACACACACACACACACACACTCTCTCTCTCTCTCTCTCTCTCTCTCTCTCTCTCACACACACACACACACACACACACACAGATCATTCATCAATTATCAATTGTTGATTAGGTGTCTTCTACCTACATTGTGGGGTGGGGCTGGTGCTTCAGCTCTTTCCTTACATGCAGCCACAAGATACCAGTGTGGTGGCTGGTATACCACACCAAAGTAAAACACACAAACTGACATTTTATCATTTTATTTTATTTATTCTCTCTTTGGTAGTTAATAATATGTGAACATCTTGGAGACGATCAATTGAACACTGCAAAAACAGCTGTGATGTGTGATTTCAAGAACTGCACACATATGTATTGTATCATATGTATCATATCATATCATCACCCACCAGGTGTCAGTGGCATGCTTGTCGTTGCTGCTGTACAGTGAGCTCACACTGCAGAAAATAGACAGGGTTTCATTCTCACTACTGGAGCAACAATTTTCCAAAACTATTCATGCCCTATCATGCCCCTGCACACCACGTTTCCTACATCTGCATGAAACACCTTAAATCACTCCAAACCCATTTCTAGCAACATCAGTCTCAGGAAAAACTGCCCTCTGTGTTAAAGTGAAATGGAGATTCAATATGTTTTCTAACGCACACAATAAATCCAAATATACATGATTTGATGCCCTATTTTTCCTTCAGTGCGAAGGAGGCGGAGGGAGATGCGCAGGGAGCCGGGTGGGGGCGGTGCTCTGCGTCCTCCAGTCATCCTCCTCTCCAGTCGTCTGCTGCATTCGAACGGAGCCACATCGACAGGGATACTCCCAGAAGAAATGGGACGGCGATTTTAAAAACAGGAAATCAACCCTCTGGATTTTCCATTTCATTTGCGCGGTGGAGGCTTTATCGTGGGCAGGAGGACTTTCCCCCTTCAAACTTATATTCCCTCTGACAGCTGAATGCTCAGACTCTTCCAGACAATCAGCAGACGTCCAAACCTGGCACAAGGCTCACGTCTTTGCGCGCCTCCGTGCGCGCACACCGAGGTTCTTTCATTTGGCTCTGAGACTTAATGAAAGCAAAAGAAAAATGTGATTCCACCCTCTTCCTGTGCCAACCCCCGTCACTGGCATCAGAAACAGCTGGGACGCGTCGTAAAGGTCTTTGGACCCCCCACACTCTGCTCTCCAACAAACCCGCACGTCTTCCAGTGGCCTTCAGCCAAAATGCGCGTCGATTCAGTTGAATCATCCCCGATGAGTGGATTCTAAACCAACGCACGCCGCATTTCTCCCAGGGAGCGCACGGCCTTTCCTCCATATTTGCTGGAACCAACGGAAAATATGGAGAGTGAGGTTTTCACCCCTCTGCTGGAGCAGTTTCTGCTCACACCTCTGGTCTGCTGGGTAAGAGTCCATCCATTGAACTCCACTCACTTACACAGAGAATGTCACTGATGTGTGTTATCACTTCTCTGCATTTCTATTCAGGTGAAGACAGTGGGCCAGCTGACAGTGACAGACGGCAGCAAACTATCCGAATATATTGAGTTAGTGGATGGGATTTACCTGAATGAGATCATGCTGGAGATGTAAGTAATGTGACACAGATGCACACAGGCACACACATTAGTTTCCTGTAGTTGGTCCAACCTGCTGAACTGTTTGCACTGACACACTCTCTGGGCTTCAACCCCCTCATGACCAAGTGAAGCCAGTCTGCAGGAAGTTGAACCTCTGTCCAGCCGCTGGAAACAATGAATGTAGGCCACACACAATGGGACCCTGTATCAGGGCCACCAGCAGGCTGCACCATCACAAATCCTTGCAGACAAATTATTCTGAGGAGCCCTCTGAGATGTGCTGAATGTCTGCAGGCCTCCGCGATGCCAAGAGGCAGCGAGCTCCAGCTCCCTGTGTCAGGGCGTGGACATGGCACGTCCACCTTCGCCATCAACATCTGGTTGAAACCATGAGACAGAGGCTGTGGTATGATGGGAATCACTGCACATATTGTATTTTATGGAACCTATGGAGCACAAACTCCCACACACATTCATACACTGACAAGACTGCAGGAGCTCTTTGGGGTCCAAGTGTCTTGTAGAGATGTGAGGTTCATGACTCTTTTGAATGGCTCTTTTAAAGGAACGATCAGAACCGAGTCCCAGTTGTGAGCGAGCCGTTCTTTTCCTGTGCAAATTATCCACGCTGCCTTCATGTGACACGTGTGTGTCCTGTGAGTTGTCCGCTGAGCTCCTGTTTGGAAAGTGAACGCTCCAGGTAGACGGGCATTTGTATCATGTCCTTCCAGTTTTGACATATTGTTTGGGGAAAAACACATTGTGAGTAATTCTTGACCAGTAGTTTCACTGATGTTGCTCATGTTTATACTAGTAGTTTATATTTTTCTGGAGAAATGGTGAACATTGTAACTCACTGTCAAAGCATGGGGATGTGGCTGCACCCTATGGTATGTTTACAAGGAGAACACAAGCCAAATGAAATTATCGTCAATATTTCACATCCCACCAATAGAGTAGAATTATTCTGATCACAATTTGATCTTGGTCCCTGTGGTAAATGATAAAATGAGTTCTCCTGGTTTAGTTCTAATAAAAGAATTAATTCAACAACAACAACAAACCAATCTTATGAACGTTTGAAAGGAACGGCTCCTGAAGATCCGGCTCCCTTGGAAAGAGCCATAAATCCCTCTAGTGCTGAGCTCGTGGACAGTTTCATTCACCCTGTGCAGGAGTTTGAGATCAAACCAGGGACATTTTGGTTGCTGGAGAACCTGGTGGCGCCTCTGTTCCCATGTAATAGCTGGAGCAAAGTATTCTGACTCACTCACATGACATATTGTCGTGTCACTGATTTCTGAGGTTCTCGTGTCTGTTCAGAAGGTCATGTATTTTTCTAAAGGCTGCTGTTGTATTTTTGCCCTCCACTGACTGCGTCCATCTGCAGCCGCCTGTGAGTGTGTTTTTTTGCTGTGTTGTGGATTAAATGAGAAATAGCAGCCGTGAATGCAAACAGTTCAGTAGCAGCGTATGCGCAACAACAATGCAGAGGGGGGACTGTAACAGTATTTGGGGGAGTAAAAGATCCCGGTCTCTTTTTTTAACATTCCTTTGTCAGACTCCAGACTATTATTTCATGCTTGCTTGCCGATTTTCACATTTTCCACTAATACCACAGCCTGCTCTGTCAGCTGCTGATCGAAGGAATCGAGCCTGCTCCGTGTGGAAATGACTCTTTCACTTCAGTATGAAGTGTCGTAGCGACGACCCATGGTCACCTCATCAGTACCTGTACGGTCAAGTTAGTCCAGTTGTTTCTTTTTATCTTGTTTTTTTAGATCCAGACAGTTTAATTTAGGACACAGTGTGAATTGTGTGTGAGACGAGGAGTGGACTAACCCCTCCCGTTTACCGTGTCCTGCTGCTTCGCTGTATCACTGTGATCGGATCCACTTCAGCTTTCGTCCACCTCTCTGACCCATACTTACTTTCCCTCCTCCAACCTCTTCAGGATTTTTCATCTCCTTTACACAGCGTCTGAAATACGACTCAGCAGTATTTTTAGAACATTTATCCCTGTGGGATATTTTAGTGGAAAACAAACCGGGAGGATGTGATGGGGGAAGGGTTAGAGCAGTCAGCGGAGGGGAAACGGGTTTGCCAAAATGATTTGAAGTCTTAACATGACGTGAAGTACACAAAGCAAAAGGGTGCAGTGTGAAGAACAGATGAACACCCCGGCTTTCTGAGCGACATCGCCATGACAGCCCTTCAGATTCAGACGTGATCAGCGAACGAGCTGGACAGGATTCGTTTGTTGCTGCTGAAATAAACTGGGACTGTTGATTGTCTGACAGGATGTCGGGGACTGTGCGTGTGTGTGCTGTGTGTGTGCTTGTATTGAGGGCCTCTGTGTGGGAGTGTGTGTGCGAGCTCCTGCAGTTGGTTTAGGAGTCGGCAGCTGTCGGCAGTCGTCTTGCCCGGCCACCCTCCCACACAGAGGGTCTACTGTAAGTCCCATCATATACTGGTGGGACTGTTCTTTGTCTGCCTCTCCCCACTTTAGAAGCAGTCACCTCCAGGAGACTCAGTCAACTAAAATATATTGTGTGTGTTGACTGGAATAATCACATGGGTCTTTCCGTAAATCTCCATGTCTTCACTATTCCCCTCATGAAAAGTGAAGCTGAATTTACAGGAACTGCGGATGCTAATCAACCAGCTGTGCATATTTGATAGCGACTTGCACCAACTTCCACCTGTTCTCTCCTCTCTATAACCTCTGTTCTGACAGCAGCAAACACAGTTGGCATGCGGAGTCTGCGATTGATCCAGTCATGCTAAAAAGGGCTCCGCTGGTGCTAGTCAAAGAAAACACAGGAAACATTTCCTGCAGCCTAGAAACACTTGTCTTTCAGGGTGGATGATAAAACTAACATTTAGTTTGTGCTTAGCTTTTTTTCTTGCATTCTACAAACTGGCATTCTAGTGAGAACTGGAGGCAGAAAGCAGCTTTAGTGCAAAACCTGAGTTTGTTCATCCTGAAATGTGGTATGTAGAATTTTCCTAATTTCAAGGTTACTGTTAAACCACAATAAAAGGAATGTGGATTGATTTCTGCCAGTTTACAGCAACATAGAATAGAAAACTAGTTTTCCTCAGGTGTGCAAACTCACTGAAATCCTGTGAGTTCTTGTTTTGTGAGTACCGAGAGACAGGATTGTAGCAGTTGTCACCGGACAGCAGCATGGGAGAGTACAGAGAAAGACCCGCAGGATTAACTAACGGTTTGCTGACACCCAGATGGCACCAAGTTCCCCTCCCCCTACCCGCCTCTGACTGACATTAGCCAGCCAATTAGATCTGCTCCTCGCTGCTGTCAAACCAATTAGTATTCCCGCTCGGCAAGATGGAGCCAATTAAATTGTTGTCAGAGTGATGACTGTCCAGTCGAGTTCTCCACGTTTGTGCCAGTTTTTGTAGACGGCTGTTGGCTCGTCAGTTTGATCAACCTGTCCTCTGCTGGCTCTTCAGGCACTGAGCGACACTGACAGTTGCAGGAGGGTCCACCATGTTTTTCTTGCAAACTCACAAGTCACACAACTTCTGTCATGTTGACCGACACATTAAATTAGATTAAATTATTAATCTCAAAGAGAAATACATTATATGTTGTTCATTGAAATTCTGCAAATGTTTGGTGTGGAAGTAAAAACATACAAATAACAATGAGCTTGAAATGTACGATGTCCCATTGTCCGTGGCCCAGGAAGAGACTGAGTTGCTGGCCAGTGAGAGAGATTCTTGGGTTTGGCAAACACTGGTGAGCCCAGGGCAAAGAGAACACGCTGTTGCTCAGTGGACTGTAAGCAGCTGTTCTTTAATGGTGTGTCATACCACTGGCCGTACAAGTCGACCCACCGGGCGCACACATCCAAGGCTCAACATGACGTACATATGCACGTACACACATACACACACCTGTAAATATTGATTAGATATATACTGTGGGATGGTTACCAGCAGGTTTTGGCAAGTGGGGAGAAAAACGTTCGTTTCGAGCCTCGAGGTTCAGCTGGAGTGTTCAGACAGATCCATGCATGTCTGTTGGCTGCATATGTGTTGATGACTTTATAATGCAAAGGCAACAATCACCTTCCAACCTTTTCATCCACATTGTGTTCTTTCTTTGAACCTACTTGCTTGCGGTTAATTGTCAGGGTTTCTACTGGTGTGTTACCTGGCAGCTCGCTCTGGCAAAACCATTTCTGAATAAATGTATATGAATATTTATATGAACTAAATTGTGTTCAAGGAGTGGGCGCCTTCAAGGAATGACTTGTGTAGGTTGTGTGGAAGAGTATTCAGCATGAAGAGACGTACCTCACCTCAACAAAGCAAAAAGGTTAAATGCAAAATCTTGGATGTTATTTAAGGTGGACTGATCTTTAAGGTGGACCAGCAAAAACTTGTGTAACAGAAACCCTGGCAATCGTTAAGAGGTGAACCGATGAGCCAACAAATATACAGCTCTACCTTCTACATGAAGGACGTCCACTCTGAAGTGTGGAGCGTTAGTTATCATACCTGTACAGTGAGTCTGAGAAAGTTTTAATTTGGCTCAGAACTACAAACACATGAAATGATTCTTTGTTTATTGCTGTGCTCACATATGGACGTGCATAAAATGGATTTTCTGTTGTTGTAGAACATTGAGACAAGCACCTAGCAGGTTTTTTGAGATATCAGCTTGGGTTTTCATATTAACAACATCTCTTCGAAGCCTTATGTGCAAATGATATAAAAAGTATATGAAAGAATGCTGTCTGTTCCATGTTGTCCTAAATTAAGGCTGTAATGATGTGCGACATCAGTCACTGTACCAATAATTCCTGGTCTTTGCATAATTCCTGGTCTTTGCAACACATCCCCCATCTTGGTGGGGAATGTGTTGTATTTTCTTGAGTACAGTCAAATAAATCTTTCTTTAAGTAGGAAAGTACCGCCCCACAAAACACCTAGCAGAAACTGAACTAAAGCAGCATGCCGTGAAGGTAGTGTCAGCTACTGAATGCCTTTGCATTGATTATGTCCATTCAAATGTATTAGTCTTCTGAGAACAATTACCTCTACAGTTATATGACATTTTAGTCGTCCGATTTTAGGCCTCTTCCCTCAGGGTTGCTTTTTCCTTCCGTTGTGGATCTCTGTGTCTCCTGCTGCCTTTCCCCTCAGTTTTCTTTAATTGGCACGCTAAAGCCTTTGTTGGCTTTTTCCAGGGCTTGTTACAGCAGACATTGTTGGAATTCCAGCTGCACCAGAGACAGCAGCCTGCTGCTGCTGCTGCTGTTTGACTCTCCATCAGTGTTCCTGTCGGGACCGAGGGTCCACAGTGGAATCAGACAATAGCTCATGTAATGTTTTTGTCACTGCATCCGTGTGTCTTCTTGATGCTCATCAGCTGTGATCTTGAAAGGACAGGATTTGAACGATGCAGAAAACTCCAGAACCAAAAACATATTTCTTTTCCCAAGGATCAGGGAGTCTTCATCCTCTTGAGAACCTGGCAGACATTTTACTCTGAAACCTCATCAGGGTGTGTATAGTGTCAGTAACAGTAGCTTCCCTTTGTGAATTAATGGAAAATTTGAATTAAATGACAATGAAGTACAATATTTGTGTTACAAGCAGACTTCAAAGATAGAGACCAGCTGACGGTGAGTCGTTGATGGATATCGTGGAAGAGAGGAGGAATGGGAGAAGACAGGGTGGAAACACAGTGAGTCCTTCATCTGTCTGCAGTCTCAGCAGGAGGCTGAGAAGAGGGGGTGTCATTTTCCTTGACAATTTGCGTGATGGCTGTTCAGTACTTCAGTGTGTTCACCTGATAATCCCTCACACTCTTTTAATTCAGTGGTTTAAGCATGACAGTCAACTGCATTCATTCGTAGACATTCAGTATGTTTTGTAATCCTCAGTGTTCGATCCAGTGTGTTGGTCTGTTTGTATTTAACACAGAAGACACCGTCAGATGAACTGTTCACCTCAGTATGACTGCTAATAGGTGCTCATCCTCCAGATTCCTCCTAGGAGTTTGACATGTCTGTGTGTCTATCACACACACACCCACACCCACACACACACACACATTGCTATGTTTGAACAGAGCAGCTCACAGGCTCCATCCCAAACACGTGGCCAAATGTTGCCAGCCTTTTGTGTGTGTGTGTGTGTGTGTGTGTGTGTGTGTGTGTGTGTGTGTGTGTGTGTGTGTGTGTGCCTGGCTGCCCATGCTGATTGTGATGTAGGCTGTCATATATAGGTTAACACTACTCCCTAACCTACCCAGCCAATCAAAGCTAGCAGTTGTGATGAGAAAGCCCGATGGCCGCAGGCTGTCCATAAGGCATCAGTGGCTATCGATGGCACTGACTGATGACTGCCTCATTGACTGTCTGTCTGTCTGTCTGACTTGCTGACAGTTTGTCTGCCGAGCTGTCTGTCTGTCCCTAATCTGTTTGTCTGATTAAAGTCTTTGGTTTACTGTACCAGCAGGATGTGTGGAGGTGTGGGATTTTTAACCCCCATTACAGCTCTAAATGTGTGCTTTTATTCGCCTGCTGATCCACAGGGGGCGTGCCTGTCGCGTGCTGGGGCGTCAGACAGGGAGCCAATGAATCAGAGGGCAGATTGGACGACGTTGCTATGGTTTCTTGGTTGGGGTCGCCATGTTCTCGGTCGAATCTTTGGTGCCCGTAGAATGTGTGAATGGCCTGAGCCTTCGGTCCTTTCCCCTCACACACGACCCATTGAGCGTATCCCCCTCCTCGCCTTGACAGGATTACTATCGCCGCTGTGCTTTTTAATTAAGGGGTTAAATAGACCCCCTACTAGGGACCTCAAAGGGCTGTGTGTGTGTCACAGGACTGTTCTTTTAAACCAGCATTAAAAAGATCCCAGTGTTCTCCTGATCACCACCACGAGTGTGTGTGGGATCAGAAGACACACTGCAGCCGATAACCCTGCACATGACTACAATTATTCACCCTCCATTTCTTTTTTTTTAAGGTTTCTGCTCCATTCACCCCCTCACACACTTGAGGGATGTTTGACAGCATTGGACTAATACCTGTAGTCTGGAAGAAACATGGCGTTCATACAGTAGCACGTGTTCAATAGGATGAACACGGTAGAAACCTAGTTACTGTAGTGATTAGGGCCAGAAGTCCCATGTGAATGTAGACATCCACCAAACCAAATGTCCTTGTGGAAGATAACCCCCCCAAACGCCGACCCCCTCATACAAATATACATTAACTCGTATACCAAATGCCCCTTTTCCACTTTTTTTTTTTTTGCGATTCCTTCTTTTTTTGGTTGCTAAAATGTGACGTCTACAGACGTCTGACCTCTGGTTGGTCACCAAGTAGAGAGGGACGTCCTAAGTGTCAACACGAGAATTTACAGGCATTTTCAATAGCGGCATTGGCGATACTGTGAAAGTTGTTTATTCCTCATCTCATCCTCATTTTACAGGGCTGCCGTTCGCAAAACATTCACCCAGTGGTCCGTCATCCAAATAGAGCCACTGGTGTTTTTGGTGTCTGGTTAGAACGTTCACAAAGACTGAGTGATCCACAGCACGAAAGTCAAAATTCTGCAATTGTCTCTCTTGTCTCTCTTTGACAACAATCCACAAACTGAGTAGCAAGTGCACCCTGTCCTCCATGTCCTCCATTCTTTATGTGTTTGTTTTGTGTATAAAATCCTGCCATGGGAGTTTTTCTTAGCCGTTGCTGGAGGAGAAACGTGTCTAGAACCAAACTAACAAGCTACTGTATAATGGAAATGTGACAATAGGCACACATGGTTGTGTTATTCTGAAGCACCAGAGAAGCACAGATGCAGACACGCATGCACGCATGACTTCACGTGCTACCCACTGCATGCATGCTTACATGCATACATTTTGAAGCAGCAGGATCTCCTCCCCCACACTAACTGGGGGCTGACCCTCATATATAGGTCACATACGTACATGCTTGAAGCAGGGAAAGATGCCGACCTTACAGCAGTGACACATGGTGTCTGGAAACGTTGTTGTTTTCCTCGACAGCCAACACATTACTCTCCTTTTAGAATGCTCTTGTCATATTTATCTTCCCGAGGAGCTTCAGGACTCTGTGACTTGTCCCTCAATGGTTTGTAAGAAGGGATGATTGTTGTGGGATCATGAAGGAAGGTCTGGCAGCAGCGAACACTGTTATGACTCAGTCACCAAACGTGGGAGAGAAAACTCTCAGATTGTAAATGTAAATTTATAGTCCAAAAGAGATACTACAACATTTGTGGTCAATCTATATGACTTCACGTGAATAGCATGTCTAGGTATTACTTTTCTATGTACTGTTATGTCACAGTCAAAGGCTCCAGATCCACCCCAGCCCCAGTGCATCATGGCGTACCCCAAGACTCTGGGCTCGGACTGTCATTGGTTAGGTTCCATCCATCGCCACTACAATGTCCATGAGATATATCTGTGTTCTGACACTGTTTGAGATGACTCAAGTGCCTCACAAAGTGGCCTCTCATCCAAAGTGCCCCTGTGCTTCATATCAGCTTCAGGCCGGCCGCTTTGTCATCACCTCTGATCTGTCTATGAGTCTATGAGAATGGAAATGTCCCATTTGGGGGTTCAGGACACACCACATTAATAATTTTATGACCATTTAAAGTGGCACTCAAGAATCATTGAATGAAGACTACTCTCAGCACAATTACAAGATGTCAGATTGATGGTGGAAACATGTGAAAGTAATTAGCTCATGAAGACATGAATGGCTGCTTTTTACTGACCATGTGACTGGCACAGTCTGGATGTGAAACATTTCAGAGGGACACTGGATCAGGAATGAACAACAAAGATCTTGTCAGAAAATGTGTTTGAAAAGGAGGTTGATGTGTTTAGATAAAAGCGACTAGGGAGGTGTGTGAATTTGTGGAATGTCTATGAGGCTCACTAAGACATGTTGACACCCGTGATAACATCAGTCGTCATGCTTGCTCCTTTTTAAAGTCCCTGAGTCGAGACACACTTCGTCCATTCTCTCACTGTGACGATACCGCTGGATTCAGACAGACGGGAGGAAATGGGGTTCATAGTTGAAGGTCAGAGAATCACGGAAATATATGACGTGCCGACAGCTGGGGTGACTGATGATTCATTTAGCTTTACAAATGAAATGACGATAATTTAAGGCTTATTCTTCATTGGAAAAATCTAAAATTGGGGTTTTTAAAGGAGTCTGCTCAACCAGTACACTCTGCTGTGTCTGATGAATTTGAGTTGGTGGCTTTGGTTTCTGCACCACCACACTGTTTAACACTCATCACCTCAGGTCCTGCCCACATGCCCAAAGAGCACTTTTTATAATAGTTTGATGAATTTTGCAGCCTTGATGCCATCAAACATCAGCTCCTTTTATTTTGCTCAACGGTTTTAAGTATGTACTCGATCCCATGGATTGTGATTGTGTTTAACTCAGAAGAGGTGGAGATGTCGTCAAGCGCTGGTCTGATTTGCTCTGCAGACTTTTTAATGCGCTCTGGCCTTAAATGTCACTGTGGGACCCATGGGTTTGGCTCTGGCCCTACTCAAACAAGGAGCCTTTGCTGTTAGCATAGCAACATAAAGTTAAACGGCAACACATTTGGGGGCAGCTGGGGGAAAAGGTCAGGGAAGTCATGATATGGAATTATAAAGTATCAGAAAGACAATGAACAGAAATCTGGTTAGTCAGTCAACTTAACCCTCTTTTTCTTCTCTCTGCAGAAATCCCAAGGCCACAGTGCAGAGGACGAACAAGAATGTGAACAACGACCCAACGCTGCGCATCCAGAACCTTTCCATTCTCATTAGGCAGATTAAAGCCTTCTACCAGGTGAGGGTTCTTTTATGGTCGATAAGTGTCACATCTAGCTCCTCTTTGTGTGTCAGTAGTGAACATGTGACAGAAATCTCATTCATGGACCACAAACGTGTTTATATGCCCCAGTGTTTCTGCTTTTCACCAGGAAGGACAGACGTCAGACGTCAGTGTGTGTACACACATGCCACATTCATACTTGGCTGTGTGAAGTTTAAGATATATTTACTGTAGATGTTTGTGGCTACGTGATGTGGTTTCATGACGCGCATCCAGATGTCAGAGGGTGCATTAAAAATGTACAGAGACACACACACACACACACACACACACACACACACACACACACACATACACCGATGTGGTTCTGTCCTTCATCTGATAAATGTCTGGTCTAGACTGTGTTCCTCTGCTCCCAGGCTGTCTTTACTTTCAAAAAGGAGCTGGTGCAGCATTTACATCTCAGTATTCCTAATCAAGTTTGACACGCCATCCTTATTTGGATTCTCTGGTGTCCCAAGGTACAAAAAGCACTGTTACATTTGGAAATCGTGGAGGTGGAGGGCAGAGGCTGTCGTTTCTTGTTTGTGCTCTGCGGTAGTCGGTCCTGAAACAGATTGTTCACAATGTGGTTAATAATTACTTGCATGAAAAAGGAAACTTGACACTTCCTTTGAATGCAATGGCTGCTGGAAAAAATGCAGTGGGAAGTATGAAGGTGGAGGAACTGGGCGAATCATGACAGAGAGGCTGCTAAAGAAGAGGAAAAAGGTCTGAGGTCCAGGCTTTTAAAGGAAGGTAGGAGTAATACAAAGAGTTCTTCCATCTACAGCACCAGCACACCGGTCTGGTCTAATAATAGAAGAAGACGCTCATTCACCAAACTCAGCTAGTGATGAGTGGACAGCCAACGACAACAGTAGATGTGACTTGCCGCCATGTTCAGATTGCTTGTTTATGCATAAAAATAAACAAGATATCTCACTGATGTGACTGATGTGAATTAATTTAGTTTGTAAATTTGTTTGTTTCTAAAACGCAGTGACACAATTGGTAGTGCAGAGCCCCACAAAAATCACAATTAACAAGTATCTAACTGAATTGATGTAGAAATCACCATCAGCTCTAATATCAGTAATACATTTGTAAATGTTCTGTTCATTTTCTTACTTTAAATGTTACTGTATTTTTTAAAGTCTTTTTCAGACTGTTGGTGTTGTGTGTGGTAGTTCACACTGTCACTTCTGTACTGTGGAATCTATGAAATCACAAACTTATCAAATGGAAGCACTCAGATATGTGTGTGATTTGCTGCAGTGCTGCTCACCAGGAACTGTGCGTGCTCCAGCATGCTGTTACGACAGCAGGTTGAGGAATGTTATCATGGCCAAGGGGACGGTCTGACTGGGCCACAGCTTTCCCACACCTCAGACGTTACACAGTGACCCACATCCTCAGGAAATGTGCAAAGGTGCCGACCTAGCAAATGGTTGGTTGCACTCAGTAGTTGAGGGAAGATTATATATTATATCATAGATAGATAAATACTTGATGTCCCGAGACAAATTCACACATTCACGTGATATGATCACAGTCTCACAGTCAAAATAAATGGTATTATCATAAACTTTGAAATATAATATAATTTTATTTCAAATCAGGCCTAGTGTCACTCTCTTAATTGCTTTGCAGGGGTCTTTAACATCCTGTTAGTCGCTGCCCGGTCATCTTATTTAACCTCTCAGGCCACAAAAGCCTCACAAAGCTTGGAGAATGTCAGTGGCTGGGTCAGTGCCTGCTGCGGGGTAAGTAGTGACAAGCAGTCAGTGGATGATGAGATGACGGGAAAGGTTAAGGACATGAACTGACTCAGCATCTTTACTAACCTGTATCCCAGGGTCACACTCTGTCCATCTGTTTCTACCTCTGCCCCTCTCAAACAGAAACATTTGTGACGAGGAAAGGCTTCTAAAGCCCCTTGCAGATGAGCCTTTGGTAAATGAGTTGTTTTAGATTTAGGAGAAGAATGATTGTTGGCCAGCGGTGATCTCTTAATCTTCTCTGTTCATCCCTTGTTGGCCTCTCAGCCACGCTATTGTCAAACCAAGTTCTGTTCCACACAGACCGTCCTTTTAAACTAAATATTTGTGGGTGGTTCTTGTGGCTGGATGACACAAGGACCTCTCCAAACCTTCTCTCTGTAAATGGGTTTACAGTTCTTATGTCTCAGTTCTTTATTGCAATCTTCAAACCTTTAATTCCGGTGGTAAGGTGATGTGGTGATAGATTTTATAAAATCATTCCCAGTATCTGGACGCTGCCTTCACTCTGGATGAATATACAACACTGAGATCAGAGATGCTCAAAACTTAATTGAGATTAAAAACTTGACAGAGAAAGCTGCTTTTAAACCAAAGGTAAGACATCTTTTTTTCTCCTCCAGTGTCGAGTGCATAAAACAGCTTAATTTAACACAGTAAATCCAAAATGGAGGCTTGGAGCTCTTAACCTTTGTTGTGCTGGCAGAAAGAAACAGTTTCTTCCTTAAAGTCCGTACAGGAGCTGGTTCCTATTGAAGTAATGATGGAACAATTTGGCTCTGGCTGTGGTGGCCTCCTTTCCTGTGGTTGGTTTGTCACTTATCGGTCTCAGATTTCCAGAGCCATATGGATGGGACAGAACCGTTTGCGTCTTAAGCTAATGGACGTAACAGCTTTTCAGTTTACTGTAGCACTCAGCACTCTGAAACGGGCTGAGGGTGGCTCTGTGTGGATGGTTGATTTAGGAAATTGATCTTGTGTGATACACTGATGAAATGTTGCCGGTAATCTTACATTGGAGAGAGTTAAACCCTTCACTGTCATTAAAGTAAAATGTCTAGCTGGTGAGTTAGCGCTTTTAAGGACCCAAAAGTAATGTACCATCACGAGCCGTGGTGATAAAGGACAAACAGGGAGGCACAGATGTGTCCTGTCTTCTGCAAAAGCTTTATATTTCAGTGTGGGAGGAAGAGGGGACTTTATGGAATTTGTGTCCTCGGCTGATTCTTCTGGTGTTAAGAGAAATCGAATTCTTTGATTGATTCACTTGATCTATAGAAAGCAGACCTCCTTCGTTCCCTCCAGTCACCGCTCATTTCTGACCCTGTGCGATATCTGATGCTATAAGTGTGTACAAACACACACACACACACACACACACACACACACACACACACACACACACACACACACACACACAGAATAATTCTTGACTTTCTTGCAGTCACAGTCACTCTCCTCTGTGTCTCTGTGTGTGTGTGTGTGTGTGTGTGTGTGTGTGTGTGTGTGTGTGTGTGTGTGTTCGGTGGAAGTTTTCAGTTGATCCGTATCACAGCTTGTGTAGGCGTCCGGTGTCTAGACAGGCTTCATACTTTGGGATCTGGTGAACACATCAAGGTTGAACAACTGTTAATGTGTGTAAACGTGCCCATTCTTGATGCAGCCATGTTGATGACAGTAGTGAGTGTGTATTTCTACTTACTCATGTTCATTCTGCAGAATAAAGGTTGTAATGTCTCTGTTGGTCAGTCCAAATATACTCCAGGGCCTCTTTTTAATTTTGTGGCCTTGGCTTGGCGTTATTGAGGGGCGTGTAACCTGGAGACTCAGCCAGCTGAACCAAATTCTTTGGTGCTTTTAGTGGCTTTTCTCCGAGCTCAGTAAGTGAATCTCCTCATCGTGATTTATGAAAATCAGGCATCTGATGCTGTTCTATTTCAGACGAACCTCTTCAGACCATCAGAGCAGTTTCAGAAAACCAGATGGCTTCAAGTGTTCAGATTTATTCTGCAGCCAGTGTGCATATTGCTGCTGCAGTTAATGAATTAGTTTTTAAAGGAAATAAGGTCTGGCCTGTCCTGAGTTTGGTTTAAGGTGTGGTTTCAAAGGCTAACAGAGGAAACCATTCACACTGAGTGCATTCGGACTCATAGCTTGGTGCAGTGATGGAGGATCAGGGCCGTCTGACTTATTATTGGAATGTTTTGACACCCTCTGTCACACGGTAGCTCCGACATCATGTTATGAACGCACCCGTCCTTTTAGAAGAACATCTCATCACAGGAAATTGGCCTCCTACCCCAGTATTTGTTTTTATTGGATTATTTCATGGAGTATTTCAGGTCCTCCTCTCCTGGCAATGAACTGACATGACGATAGGCGTTGAGATGACATTGCTGTTCAACTCAAATTTTCTCCTGACAGACGGGAAAAAACATGTTGTTTATGATTCATTGGACATTTTCTTGATAACATGATTAATGTAGGATTTCTTGTGTATAGCAAATGAAGAAGATCGTTGTCTTTGCTTGCTGAACTGAATCCTCACAAAGATGCTCTGTTACTGAGCACACACACACTTTCGTCTGCAACGATCTGTAGCTATGCTATCTTTCCTTTTGACTTGAACCAGCATCAAAAACGATGAAGAATGCTGTTTGTCTCCAGAGGTTATTTCTACAGGCTTTATCTAGTATTTGGTCGATATATACATATTTTTTTTTTATGAATGTGGAATTCCCCATTGACTGCTTCATGGGCAAATCAGTTTATTAGGGCATGTGCTGCTCGCTGCAGGCCAAATGTGTGTGTTGGTGCACACTCACATGCCGGCTAGTCTCAGTATCCTGTTGATGATGCAGCAGCTACAGTAGAAACAATCACACACACAGTCAGTCGCACTCTGTTGGGGTCAAATAAAGGAATCTGATTCCAAGGTGAATCAGACTGAGTCGTTGGGTCATGTGATGAAATGAGCCGCATTTCTACGTAAGTGCTTCGATGAAGTTAAATTTGGGACATGCCAAACCCACATGCTAGTTTGAACAAGCTGTGTGTGTTTTCAGTTTGCCATTCAAGTGAAATTGATTCATCCAAATCGAATGCAGATGATGATAAGTGATGAGAATCAAGGAGCAGTTCCAGATGCTTCAAAGCTCATCGGCCCCTTTAATCGATAGCAACATGGTTGTTTGGCTGACAGACGTCACATTAGGAAAAACATCAAACTCATGTGCTCATGCTTCTGGAAAATTATTACAAGAAGGATTCATGGCAGAGATGAAGAAATGATGCGCAGTCTGTGAAACAACGGGCTTTTGAAAACAAGTTGATAGGAGTTGAGGACATGGTTCAGCTGTGACTAAATAGTAATGTTTGTGTTAGGTTCTAATTTGAAGGTGTTAATTACTCTTGATTGGTATGTCTATGCAGGTACCGTACACCAGGGATCCACTGTATCCACATCCAACGGACTGTCTTAGAGTGTAAAATAAAACAACAACAACAACAACAAAAACATCCAGAAGGATTCCTCAGTCACATCATACAATCACAGCCGCAAGTGGGAAGTGAACACCGGCACACCGAAAGGACATGGTTTGCTGAGTGTGTGTGTATACATTCCCAGATTTCTGCAAACCCTTAATTTGCAGTACAGAGTGCTGCTGCACTGTTGCAGAGTAGGTTTGCATGTGTAAAAAGAAGAGCTATTTTGGTCTCTACATGTAGTATGGGCGCATCAAGAGGAAGCTGGAAACTGGTTTCTTCTTTTGCAGAACGGCTCTACTGCTGAATCCATTGCTCTGTGACAAAACAGTCCCCACTTATTCAGTCGTACAAATAGTTTTGCACCTGAAAAAGACAAAACAACAACAGAACCACTTTTTAATCTCAAGCTCTGAGAAAACTCAAGCAGTAATAAAAGCAGCAGTAACAAAGTAATAAGGTTTATTCTTGATTTAAAGGTAGAACGTAGAAGGACAAATATTACATATTATGTTATTAAAATCATTCAAATATCTAAAAGTCCTTTTGGCCTGTGATATTTTACAAGTTAGTAGTAGTAGGTTATATTTTCCTAAATACACCCCGAGTTGAAACAGACGTAGCCTTGGTAAAGCTGAGTTGTCATGTCCACGCGGTTTAGTTGCAACATTCAACAGTTTAGTTTTATTGTTCTTATCACAAGTAACAGAAGTGGAATCCTGCATGTTATTACTCCAAGCAAGAAGTTGAAGTGGTGTCTAAGTAATATGTGTTACGTTGGTCAAGAACTTAAATACATAGCTCATCCATTGTTCAGCCATACGAACCACAGCCCCCATGATTCCACGCTGCTTTGCAACAACGACGTCTTTGGTTTGATTCTGTATGAGAGACCTAGTGGCAGAAACAGGTTCACTCCAAACAGTCAATAATTGCGGCGTCTTCATTTGCATTGGATGTGTGTGTGATTGTTAACTTCTCCGGTCACTGTGAAGAACAGCCCGGGGTGATGGGAGGGGCAGCAATCTCCACCCCACCTGCCTCAGCAGGCTCTGCTTGCTCAGCCTCAGGGTCATTTTGTAAAAAGCACTCTAGCTGATAGATAACAGCAGAGAACAAAAGAAACGGGGTGCTAATGGCTGTTTTCTCCTCCTTCTCCTCGTGTCAGAGACGATCAGTCCATCTGGCCGACGGACCAGGCTGATCCTCTTTCGTCACAGACCTATTGTACATCTTTTGTCTGAAAGAAGGAGAATTGTTGCAATGAGACGTCGTGGACAAACTTCGGAGGACGGGGACATTCCAAACATACTAGCAAGTTAGCTTCATACTACACAGAGATGAGAAAACACAGCAGAGAGCATTTGGACCAGGTTGACCCCTGACAATCAAGAGCAATTAGTTCTTCTCAAGAGCTTGTGTGCTGCCAATGATCAGGGACACATACACATTAATGTCCCCTGCTGATTATCACCGTAACACATGACTGAATGGAAGTTATTACAGAGGGAAACAACAGCAAACATTTCTCTGAATTGGACTTTTTTCACTGTGATGATGACATATGAACCTGTCTGTGGAGACAGAAAACATTTGAATAAATGTGACAGATGTTGGATGTTGTTTGTGGTTATAGACTATGTTCTGCTATCACTACGTGTTGGATTCTCAGCAGCCAGCCAAACTCATTTTTCCATGAGCCAGGAACCGGGCGTCTTGCTCCTTTATTACAGTCACAGCTTACAACTCTGAACAGTTCATATTCATATTACCTACAGTCATTGCTTCCGTGGGCAAAAAACAAAGATTAGCAACACAGGAGGTGAGTTTACTTATCCACAGACACATTTTGGTGACATGTTTGCATTGTGACTAAGGACTACAGCAAAAGCATGGATGAGCTAATGCTGACAGTACATAAAGTATTACAGTTTTTAGCTTGAATTAATACACATGAATTACAAAGTATTTATAACTAAATTATCATGAACCATTTCAGCCTTTTTCTGAAGAACACATTAACTTTGGGCAGAACAGACTAGATATACTACTATTGCACCAACCACATAAGTGTTTGTACCATATGACCATTACAAAACATTAAAAACAATACAATTATCCTTTAATGGTTGTTACTCTGACTCCTAGAACCGCAGTGCACCAGTCTGTGTTCTCCGGTATCGCTGCTACACTTTACAACAGCAGGGACTCAGTCTTTGCTTTAGTGAAGTGTGTGTGTGAGACAGAAAGAGGAAGTGTTCTCCTTTTCCATTGTTGTCTCTGCAGTGTGTTTGTACATGTGTTGTACTGTGTGTGTGTCAGATACACTAGCATTATAGGATAAACCCATCTCCATCGTTTCTATGGTAACGCTTCATGTCTGCAGAATGGGTGTGAGGCTTGAGGGTTCAGGCAGCACACACACTCCCTCTCTGTCTCTCTCTCTCTCCCAGCAGTGGTACAATTAGCCCACTGTTAAAGCTATGCCGTCAGTGGAACGTGTATTTGGTTGGATATGTGGGATGGAAGATTAGAGTGTGTGTGTGTGTGTGTGTGTGTGTGTGTGTGTGTGTGTGTGTGTGTGTGTGTGTGTACGCGCACACACACACACAGACATAA
>CAAKHB010006976.1:78221-99794 GCA_901007665.1 Aeoliscus strigatus
TCTGGAAAAACTAACCCACGAGCTGGAGAAGATCGGGCTGAACAAGGACAGACTCCTGCATGATGAGACCTCCGATGACAGGTCTCACACACAAACAACGTCAGGATATTTAATGTTGTTGATAACATAATCACACTTTCATCCAAAACGGACTTCTGTCTTTATTTCCAGGTTTAAGCTCCTGGAAACCAAACTAGAGTCGACTCTGAAATCATCTTTGGAGATCAAGGAGGAGAAGATTGCTGCCCTGGAGGCTCGACTGCAGGAGTCCTCTAATCTCAACCAGCAACTTCGCCAGGAGCTGAAGACGGTGAGTACCACATTCGTCCTCCCATGAAAAACAAAACACCAACCGGCCAGCTCGTCCACTGGAGAACAACAGAGAAGACTCCTCCATTGTCAAAAGCTGTCAAAAGCTTAGAGTGTCTTCTCATGTGACGTAAAGTGAAGCAGAGGATGTCTGAAAATTGATCCAAAGTGTTGAGTGTAAAAGTTACAGTGGAATGGATCTGGAATGGATCCTGTCTGCTCTTATCTAACCATTTACTCACATCGCATATTAGTCCGTGAGACTTGGTGTCAGATTTCAGTCTGCAGAAGGAACAACAAATACACTTATCTTAAAATGATGACTTGTGTGTGTGTGTACCCTCAGGTGAAGAAAAACTATGAGGCTCTGCGTCAGAGGGAGGAGGAGGAGAGGATGGTGCTGAGCTCGCCCCCTAGAGGAGGAGACGATCCTCAGGCTGTCAGTAAATGGGAGAAGGAGAGCCATGAAGCCACCAGAGAACTGCTGAAGGTCAAAGACCGGCTCATCGAGGTGGAGAGGAATGTAAGACAGCTCATATGACATTTGGCTGCACATGTTAACGTACCGTACGTGCCTGTAGCTTTCGTGCACATCAGCGCCAAGCGTCTTACTCTGTATGTGTGTGATTTACCCAGAATGCCACGCTGCAGGCTGAGAAGACGGCTCTGAGGAGCCAACTCAAACAACTGGAGACTCAGAGCTCCAACCTGCAGGCTCAGATTGTGGCCGTGCAGCGTCAGACGGCGTCCTTGCAGGAGAACAACACGTCCTTACAGACGCAGAACGCCAAGCTGCAGGTAACGCCACCTGCTCCACGCTGCAGGGCCCAGCTGTGAGTGGGTGACACCGAACACAGAGACTAGTTCTGTCACCTGAAACTTGTTGTCAGTGCATTCCTTGTATTTCAAGATAAACTCATGGTTGATACACTTTATTTTGAAATGTGGAAAAAATAGACAGACAGAGTCGGACACAGGAAGTTCACATCACAGGAGAGCAGAGCGGATTGGTCAACATGAGCAGCAGGATTTTAGATGTGAGAAGATTTTTTTATTTAATATTTGGAGAGGCGCCTCATCCCTCGCTGCATCCCACTCCAGTTACACTCCGCCACTGTTGGGGTTCAACTCCGCTCAACTCCGCTGAGATCGCTGCGTACGTACAGGAATCAGCAAAGTAAACATTGTCTGTAGGGAACTAGATGAAGCTCGGAATTCATCAGAGAGACGGTCTACTCCTAAAGGCAAAAAAGAACTTGTGTTTTGTTTTGTGTTTTATGTTGTTTTGAAAATGGACAGTGACATAAGCCAGGGGACACAACACATCCTACTGACTCAGCAAAGACTAGTATTTGTCAACGGGTGTCTGCCCGGGGGTTTGAAGGCGGATCCAATAATACAGGAAAACGACACGCAGAGGAGCAGGATAGCGAGCAACAGGCAGTTTATTGCACAGACAAACACCAAGCAAAACAACGACACACGCATGAACAGAAAATCAGCCGAAAACAGAAAATCACAGCGCCATGGCGAGCGGGCAGGACACGAACGACAGGCAACCGAAAACTAACCGCACTAACCGGCGAAAAAGACACAAGACGAAAAAAGAAAGCGCTCCACAAAACTGGAGGAAGGAAAAAAACAGTTGGAACAAACAAAAGGCGCGCGCTACGGCGGAAACAGGAAAACACGACGAGGATTCGAACGGGAGTAATCGAAAACGACTAATGACTGGAGAGTCAGGCAGACAATCTGTCAGTGGGGCGGAGCCAGAGTGCAGCTTAAAAGCAGGAGCAACCAGTCTGGCCACACCCCCACTGCCACCGGAGGGAGGAGGAGAAAACAAACCGAAACAGAACTCATAACAGTATTCACATACAATCCTACTTTTTTACCTGATTTATCTTTATCTTATTTTCTTGATTTTGCCTGATTTACTTTTTTTGAATATTTATCATATCAAGTCTTTAACTCTGTGTTCTATGCTCATTCTATCAGTGATTAAAAAGCCCTTTTATTAATTTTATATTCATCATTAGAGACAGGACCATGTCGTCTTGTAAGATAATGGCAAAAGATGAATAATTTCGTATTCCACATCATACAACACATCTTTGTACACCCAGGCCTTGCGAGCGTGCTGAGCATCCTGCTGTGGATTTAGATTTGTACTCCCTGTTTGGCAGCTTTTCAAACGCAGCTTATGGGCTACAGGATTTACACTGACCTTACGGCAGCTTCTAGCAGTTTCTGAGTGTGTGTGTGCTGAATGTCTGATGTGTTTAAGTGGGTTGTTTGTGTGTACCAGTTTGTGTGTGCACTGGAGGAAAAATATTTAAATGTACACAGAAGGTATGGGTGTGTGTACGTGTACAAACACTAGAAGAGACTTTAGAGGAGGGGAGGAAACCAATGTCACGACAAAGGAAACATGAAAACAACAGGGTCCTGTGTGCGATCTGTGGCTGAAACAACAAGGCAGAACAAAGTGAATGGAGACACAGCGCCCCCTGTAGAAACAGCACTCTGACCCCACCTCCATCCTGATCTTTGTCCCTCTCCTGCAGGTGGAGAACTCCACCCTGAGCTCACAAAGTGCCTCCCTCATGGCTCAGAACACCCAGCTGCAGAGCCAGCAGAGCAGCGTGGAGGGCGAGCGTGAAGGAGCTCTCAAGGAGAAAGAGGAGCTGCGCACCACATATGAGCTGCTCCTGCGCGATCACGAGAAGCTGGCGGCACTCCACGAGAGGCAGGCGGCCGAGTACGAAGCCCTAATCGGGAAGCACGGCGGCCTGAAGAGCTCTCACAAGAGCCTGGAGCAGCAGCACAGAGACCTGGAGGACAGGTGAGCGTTGCCCGTCTCACCCAACCACGTCTTTGTCTGACCAGCGTGTTTCTTTATGTAACTTCTGGACTTTTGTGCTTCTTCACAGGTACAAGCAGCTCCTGCAGAGGAAGGGGGAGCTGGAGGAGCTGGAGAAGAGCCTGAAGGAGCAGCAGGAAAAAATGTTGTTAGAGAGCCAAAGCCACCAAGACACAGCTGACCAGTGCAAACAGCTGAAAGAGGAAAATGACAGGTCAGATGGACCTCTGAGGAACCATGTATGGACACAACATGAACACAGAACACAGAAGATCAGTTCTCTTCTCTGCCCTCAGACTGAATGTGACGTATCGTCAACTGATGAAGGACAACGAGAACCTTCAGCTGGATCACAAGAACATGAAGACGCAGCTGAACGGCGCCAAGCTGGAGCAGACCAAGCTGGAGGCAGAGTTCTCCAAACTGAAGGAGCAGTACCAGCAGCTGGACATCACCTCCACCAAGCTGACCAACCAGTGCGAGGTGACGACACCGCTGCCGGGGCAGATTGCCGAGGAGACTGTGGTGAATTGGGTTTCTGTGACGATCAGTATTCTCCTCTGCTCACATCTTCTATCTGTGCGTTAGCTCCTGAGCCAACTGAAGGGAAACCTGGAGGAGGAGAACCGTCACCTGTTGGACCAGATCCAGACTCTGATGCTTCAGAACCGCACGCTGCTGGAGCAGACCATGGAGAGCAAAGACCTGTTCCACGTAGAGCAGAGACAATACATGTAAGTCTCCAGAGAACACAGCACGTCACCGAGGATGACACCGGTTCATGTGTCCCCCCATGTGTCCCCCCATCAGCGACAAGCTGAATGAGTTGAGGAGACAGAAGGAAAAGTTGGAGGAGAAAATCATGGACCAGTACAAGTTCTATGACCCCTCACCCCCCCGCAGGTACGAAGTTCACATCTAGTTCCAAACCGAAAAGCAGGACTCGTCTTTTGCCCCTGTTGTTCCTAATGGCTCCAAACTCATCTTCCACATGTAGACGTGGCAACTGGATCACTCTGAAGATGAGGAAGCTGATCAAGCCGAAGAGCCGGGAGAGGATGCGTTCTCTCACGCTGACCCCGTCTCGTTCCGAGTGCGGCGACGGTTTTCTCACCTTTCCACAAGACAGCCAGGACAGCTCGTCTGTCGGCTCAGGCTCCAACTCCCTGGACGACACGCTGACGCAGAAGAGGAGCAGCAGTGAGTTCAAAGCACACGCACACACACACACACACACACACACACACACACACACACACACACACACACACAGATATCAGTGCAGTTTGAACCGTGAGTGACGCATGAGATAAGATTTCATTACCCAAGACACTGTGTGTGTGTGTGTGTCCTCCCTAACTTTGTCCCTGTGCTTCTTTCACTGCGTAAGGGAGGAGAGGGCAGCAGCCCCATGCCCAAGGGCAGGGCTCCTCCAATGGTATGCCGCGGATGGGGAGGGTGGGCGGGGTTTGTGACCCGGCTGTCACGTCTCTCAGGGCATGTCTTCGTGAGTTCATCGTCTGTGTTGATCAGCTGTCGTAAAGGTTATGGCTGAGCTGCACAGCACCATGAGGTTGACTGGACCTGGTTGAAGAAGTGGATGTGGTTCCTGCGTTGAGGCGATGTGGGGAGCATCTGACCTTAATGTGAATGAACACATTTCACGTGGTTCAAATGTTGGAAAGCATTTTTGACTCAGGTCTGTTTCTCTTCTGTCCAGCTGATGTGTTAGTGATCATTAATTATTGCGTCAGCCTGCTGATGTGTGCAGTTCACCTGTAAGGACAAAACAAACGCACTCTGATGTCATAGTCGTAGTAATTAAAAGGTGCCATTGCCAGTGCCATTGCCAGTCGAGGCAGCTTGTAACCCGGCTTGTGTGCATCTGGCAGAAGATGAGTGTCATGATGCAGTGTGCTGCAGTTCTAGTTCTCTAATTTGAACCTGGCCGCCAAGATATCAAAGAAAAAGGTTGTTTGATAAAGATAAACCAAACAAAAACACATCTCAAGTAGGCCCATATATTTTTTAGATATATATTAATTTGAATTCCCCATGAAAAAGTATTTTTCAGGAAATGCAAGAAAAAGAAAAATAGACCAGTTAATAAACCAGCACACAGTATAATGTGTATAAGTATATAATATATATAAGTACAATGACGCTGTTATGCTGCCCTTTAACCCTTTCGCGCTCCTGATTGCACCTTTTAATATTCTTCATCCCGTGTTTTGCGTAGCCATGGTAACGGGTGTGTGTCAGTTGCATAGATTGAAATGCTTTTGAACGATGGACGTATGAGTGTTTGCGTGTGAGAGTGTGTGAGCAGTTGCATCATGTGTTTTTGTGTTTGTTTGACAACGTGTACTGTACGTGGAACCATCTGCCCTCAGAACTCGGCCGTTGCCATCGGGAGTGGGAGGCATTCACTCCATGTGTACAAAGGGTTCATTTCCAAATGATCCTATTGATTGTGGTTAAAAAAGAACCACATGTCGGGATGAGACAACCCCTGAGCATCTGTGTGCTGAGGAGAGGTTTTCAGTTTCAGTCCACATACGTATTTTAGATCACTGACTATTCTAGTTCTCGTTTGTCTCTGACGTTCCCGTCTGTGGTCCAGCTGAGTGTCCAGAGTCTCTCCCCGGCTCTCTGTGAAGACGTTAACCACATCCCTCTGTTCTGCCCTCCTTTTCTTCTGTCTCCTCCTGCTCCTCCTCCCTCCCTCCGTCCTGTTCTGTCACCCTCTCACCCTGCGTCCCCTGTCTGTCTCTGGCTGCTCCCTGACAGCTATAAAAAGGTTGCCTTTCATGAGGAACAGATCCAAGGACAAAGACAAGGCCAAGGCCATCTACCGGCGCTCCATGTGTAAGACCTCCGTTAGCCGCCACGCTAGCCCCCCTCCGCCTCCTTTCCCTCTCATCAGCATGTTTGGAGACACAAAGGAGGGGTCACTGGTGGGGTTGGTGTGGGGGTGTGGCAGGTCTCAGCACGCTGCTTGAACCTGAACATTCATGTCTAATTGGTCTCCATTTAAGAGTAAAACCGATGTGATCACTGGTCACACCCCGCCCCCCCCAAGGGCACCTCAGTGACGTGTCCTTCCTCCTTCCCACCCGTCTCCTCCTCCGCCTTGTGTCTGCCTCCACCCGCTCCTGTAGAGGAACTGCTCTTTGAACACTCTTTGAATTGGAAACAGTCTAGAACAAAACAAGTTTCACTTTAGATCTAGTGTGATTTTCATGTCATGTGTCAAATCTTCCAGTGTAGGAATCTGTGTGCATCGGACACCTCTGTTGTCTGTTTATTTTGTCATGTCTACTGAATGAATGAGTGTGTGTGTGTGTGTGTGTGTTCAGGTGAACGAGTGAGAGGGTCTGCCTTTCGTGAGCCTGGTCGCTGCCGTCTTTGATTACAGCATGATGAAAAAATCTTCACTGTATGATCTCCACTACTCATACTCACCATGGAGGACTTGAAATGGAGCCTCCCCCTCTCTCTCTCTCTCTGTCGCTCTCTCTCTGTCGCTCTCTCTCTCTCTCTCTCTGTCTCTCTCTCTCTCTCTCCCTCCCTCTCTCTCTCTCTGTCTCTCTCTTGTCGCTCTCTCTCCCTCTCTCTCTCTGTCTCTCACTCTCTCTCTCTCTTCTCTCTCTGTCTCTCTCTCCCTCTCTCTCTCTCTGTCTCTCTCTCCCTCTCTCTCTCTGTCTCTCTCTCTGTCTCTCTCTCTCTCTCTCTTTCACTCCCTCGTAGTGCTTCATCTTATGCTGCTGACATGGGTTTGCATTGCTCTGGTTGTGTCTTGGACCTGCAGCTCTGCGTCCCTTCATGTCACCGCCGCCGCTGCCGCCGCATGCAGACCGTCTGGAAACGCATAAAGATGTTGTGGGTGTGGACGAGATGAGCTGGGAGACCTAAACCAATGATTCAGCTGTCATCTTCATGATTTCATGATTTGAAGTCGACTTTCCTTCATGACAGTGCCTGTCATTGATGTGGTTTGCACACGTGTTCTTTTTTGGAACATAGTGAATAAAACTTTACAATTACGACACATACGAGACAGAAGAAACCTTTAGCTGCCAGCTTATCGCTGCTTTGAGGGTCTCTCCATCCCCACGTCTACGATCTCTGAGGTCAGATAACAACTGACTGTTATTTTCTAATCTCCCTTTCATCGTTTCCATCCATCCGTCCTACCGCTCAGCCATGAACGACCTGCTGCAGACCATGGCGGTGGCCGGGGGTCCCGGTGCCCAGTGGGCAGGTAGCACAGAGAATTTGGACGGTGCCGAGTCCCGAGACATGGACGTGAGCGGCGGCAGCAGGCGCAGTGGGCAGCGCGTGAAGGAGCTCGCCCTCTCCACCAACGCCATCGACTGTGCCTCCCTCACCCTGCCCACTGCAGGGCACAGAAGGGCCAAGCACAGGCTTCAGGTCAAAGGTCAGACTGCAGGTTTCATGTATGATGGAGGGACAACAGGCAGTGTGATCAGTGGAGAAACCATCAGTGTTCTGTCTCAACAGACAACGCCTCCTGCGAGGACGTCGCCGGTTCGTCTGATGACCCCAAGAGTCACGGTGAGATGAAACAGAATCAAACTGTTGTCTGAATCACACGAAAGAGCCCAGACAAAGGCACTGCTAGTCCGACCGTCTGAAGGCCGAGAAGTGTGAGCTCAGGCTCTGTGGTAAGGACGAGTCCAGACTTCAGGACGTTGTCCAGTCAAGTTCATCACGTCTGTGCCGATCTGATGTCCAAGACTCAGTAAACTACTGACACACGTTCCTTGCAGATTCTGTGCTCTTGCCATCACATTTGTCCTGAGAATGTCAAAGCAGGACGATCATGTGACGGACTCCTGCAGTCCCATTACCGTAGGTCATGAACGCCATCAAACTCGATTCTACTTGACCTTCCGGAATGCGCCGTACACTAGCAGCAATGATTGAGCATTGAACGGGATGGAACCCAACCAACAAGCTCCTCTTTTCCTAGATGTCGTATGTATGTAGTTTCCTGCCGAGACCTCTTGTCTCAACAGATTGACACCATCAGCAGGAACGATCGTGTCAACAGTTTCTGAGAAGTCAGTTCTTACGTTCTGTGTCAGAGGCTCCTGCTCACATGGAACAGCCTTGTAACTGATGTGTTACAATCAGGGTGTGTGTGTGTGTGTTATCAGGCCTGCAGGTTGAGCCAAGTACGATGTGCAGGGCGCCCTGTAGCATCTGTAGTAAGTGACCACTGACTCCTCTGGGCTGCTTTCCTAAACCTGACCAGAACTGTAAAGGAACCAGAAACACCCAGGGTGATTTCAAACTGTGATTAGGTGTCAACTGTCTGAAAAGCAGAGTGGTCGTTGGTTTCCAGCTGAATGTCACCAGGAAACTGACACTTCTTTCCTTCTCCTCTTGCTGCCTTCCTCCTTCCTCCTTGTTTATTCCTTTCCAGTGCACTCACCCTTCAGTTCCCGTTTGTCTTAAGGTGGATGAGTTCTTGGACGGAGGCGTTCCTCTTTGTTTGTCGGTTGGACTTGTTGGCACCTGGCATGAGCCATCTGCTGCCCCAGCGGGAAATGTTCTGTCAAACTGCCCGCATGCGTGTTCCTCCTCTGTGTTGTTGTGGACACATGTATATAAATCTAACGGTGTGTGTGTGTGTGTGTGTGTGTGTGTGTGTGTGTTTGTGTTTGTCTGCCCTCTCGTCCCTTACCCAGCCTCCAGACCCTCCAGTCTCCATAGCAACAGGACCACCAGTAGCAATAGTAACAATAACTCTCACCTGGCCTCTCCTCTGGAGGGAAAAGGTAACCCCCCCCCACCCCACACTCCCACCTCTTTCTTCATCATTTCACCTTTTTGCCCTCATTCTAAATCCTCCACTGTGCTTTGTGTCTCTTATTTTGAGGGAACCTGCAATATGTCTAAGTACATCATTGCTGAATAAAGGCTGATATGATGAGAAAAACAAAACGCATCCAGCAAATATATGCAGCCACGTATTGGCACATAGTTAATCTCAATCGGTGGTGGATCACAGGAATTTAAGGTGAACACAAGAAACTTGTGCTACATAAAATGGACCAGACTCAGTGAATAACTTCCTAAACTTTAGTGAACTGAGAACCTCAAATCTAAAAGGTGTACAACCTCCTATGACATATGATAGCTAGTTTAACTATCTAGACCAATGAGCAGCGATAGCTAACGTGTCTCTGGGGTCATCAGGTGGGAACCTCCCTTCAACAGTGTTTCATCTAGTTGGTCCCACAACACCTCCAGGAGGGTAGACAGTGATCACTGGCGTCCCAGAGTCACTCCCCTAATGCCAGCCATCACTGCTCCTCCTACAACCACAAACAACACTATCTCACTATCACCATCAGGACAAAACACACCAGCAGATTTGGCAAACAAACCCACCTAAACAGTTCCATTTAGTCATTCAAGACTAAATGTTTTCTGAAAGTGACGGCCGTTTTGGGTGAGGAAGGCAGAGGCAGGGGGAGATCCCTTGTCGGGCTAAGAGTTGGTTGGTTGGCCTGCCGGTTCTGGCCGTACTCTACCTCCCTCTTCTCCCCCACTTTCATGGAAATAAGAAGTAATAGTGAAAACCTAAACAGTCATGTACTCATAGTCAAAGAGACGACACAAACTGATCCAGAGCAATCCTGTCCAATTCACCTGTCAACAGACGAATTCAACTACACAGCCAGTTCAAGACCATCCCAGATGGGCAGGAAAAGATGAGCAGGGAAAGAAAACCAGGACACGAATTGTAGACTGTAAAACAAGTTTACGAATGATCGAAACACCAAAATGTCAGTTTGACAAATGAACAATTAAAGCAGCTGTCACTATTGCAAGTACATTCGACGATCAAGGACCGATCCTTAGTTAGAATTGTGTAACAGCACTGAACGTGACCTTCTAACCATGCGTGTCTCCAACAGGCACGTTGAACGGTAGTCTGAGCAGGCCTCACAGCGAGAGCAGTGGAGAGTTCAGCCTGAGTTTGGACCAGGAAGTGTGGTCCAGCAGCGGCAGCAGTCCTGTTCAGCAGCCCACCTCCTCACGGGCCTCCCACCAGAGCCCCCTGCAGCTACGCAGGTCCCTCGACCCGTCCACTGTCACAGGAAGCCCCGCCGCGGCCCAGATCCGGAAAACGGGATCCCCTGGCAGCGAGGTGCTTTCCCTGCAGCAGTTCCTAGATGAGGGTATTGACCCTGCTGAGGTGCGAGTCTGTGCTTCGTTACCAGTTCATTTGCTAGAACCTCCAGATGACCAGAGAACCCTTTGGACCAACGCCCCCGGCAGCATGTCATGTGCTCACTGGTTCTGAACCTCATTCTTCTTGTCCGTTCTAGTCCGGCAGCCAGGAAAACCTCACCGTGGACTCTCCACGCCTCTCCACATCCTCTGAGCATGCTCCGAAAGAACGCACCTCCACCAGGGGGCGGGGCATCTTACGCTCCTCCAGTGGGAAGGCAGCAGCGGTCAGTGCCGATCGCCCGCCGAGATCCTCGGGACAACCCGGACGCCCAACCCTACGGAAAGCTGAGAGCACCCGTGTGAAAGGCTCCGTGTCGTACCGCGCCAGCTTGTCCTCGCAGGGAAAAGCCACATCTGTCTCCGAACGCCTGGATTTGTCTTCCTCCACGCTGCCCCGGGCGAGCAGCGTCATCTCCACCGCTGAGGGCTCCACGCGGCGCACCAGCATCCACGACATGCTGTCCAAGGACCTCCGTCAGCCCGTGTCTGTCGACGCCGCCCCGCCCGTCGCACCCGCCAAGGCTGGGCTACGCTCCCCGCCGACACCCAGTGAGTACAGCGGCGGCCTGAAGGGACCCCTCAACACCGCGGTCCCCCTCCTGTCCAAGTCACTCAGCTTGCCTTGCCATAGGTCGGATGACCCCGACCTGTCAACCCTTGAGTCTTTCCTTGGCCCCTCCTTCATGGACTCCATCTTTAGTGAGTCAGCAGGCAAAAACCTCCCCTTCCTCTCTCTCAACCCCACCTTAGTCAGCAACATCAGCGGGCCCCCTCTTACAAATAAAGCCCGCCCTCCTCTCATCCCGAACCACAATTCCCCTGAAAAGCAGCTGCCGCAGAGCCAGTCAAATGGCCAGATGAGCTCTAGCTCCGACTGCGAGGGTGCTGATCCCGATTGCGTCAATAATTCGGAGCAGACAGTCGGCGTGGAGGACAACCAGTCCCTGTGGTACGAGTACGGGTGTGTGTGACCCACAGGGAGGTTCGGGCTTGCTGACTATGAGAGAGGGGAGAGTAGAAGGGATCCTCGCCTGCATGTATTTATCAGAGCACCGTCTGTCTCCATGTGGTGTTTGGTTCTGGTGTTCGGTGCCGGCTGGTGTTTTTTTTTTTTTTTTGCTTCACTTCCTCTTATGAATATTTTTTTTTCATCTTCTACATTTTGACTTGGGGTTATGGTTCTTCTGTCAAAAACCACGAGTGCTGTCTCATCCAAACAGTTTCACTGGTGTTTCACCAAACCTGGGTTCATGCATCAACATTGGATTTCTTACCAGGAATCACCGAGACACACACAGAGCAAAGTATTTGGTACATGCAGGTCATTCATTCATTAAGAACCAAAATAAACGGCCTGATGTTTTCACCACCTTTAAACATTCACAGCATGGCTTTGGAAGTCTCATTTTGATCATTGTGATCAAAATAGTTCTTGTTTTTATTTTCTTTTTGTGTCCCATGTGTTTTCTGTAGTTTTTCTTTCCTTATATTAACTGTTGTGGGGACCTGACCTGACCTGACCTGACCTGACCTGACTGGTTTGTGATGAAGCTTCATTCCCAAAGTGATTTGTCAGTGCAGCTGGTGGAACACTTCAGGTGTTTAAAGAGACATTGACCAGGTGAGGACAAGAAAGTTGATGGTAATGAAGAGTTTTGAGATGAAAGAGGGCACACAACGTATTTATTTGAGCAGGACAAGAATCACACAGTAACATTGTGAAGCTGATGTGGGATGGAGTATTTGATTATCGACTCCTCAGCAGTGTCATCTGATTTCGTGTTCCGTCCATGTGAACGTGGCCATTGGGTGTGTGAGTTTGAGTTTGCTGTGGTCAGATTGGGAATGAAGCTGACATCATTTCTTTTCCGTTTTTATTCTCCTCAGCTTCATTTCATGATGTGATTGAGACTGACGAGATCCTGTACAGACCGTTGTAATCGTTAAGTTATAATCAAAGACGAGCACTTGCTATTGTGCCAATAATGGTAGATGAACCTTTAGCTGCTTATTTATTTCTCCTGTATTCAGTAGCTGCTTTGTTGTATTTCTGCGAATCGGTCAAATGTTCTCGTCTGCAGATGTAACAGAAACATTGCCTTTGTCCTACAGATGTGGAGGGCAGGAAGTCTAAAAGTAGGAGTGGGGAGCCGCAGCAAAGCTGCTAAACCCTGCCCCCTCACAGCCCCCGTCTGTCTGCTACCATGCTGTGAACGCGTGGTGAGTGCTGCTCTAGTAGGAGGATGAGGGGTTGGGGGGGGCAGTATCGTCTCCATGGGAACCTAAAACATGGTGTGACAGATGTCGTCCATTCTGCAGTGCACTTGCTTCCCCTGCTCCTCTAAGCTGTGACCCCAAAGCCCCTCCCCCCACCCCCCTCTGTCCCTGCGGTGCCGGTCGGCTGATGGGACCCCTGTCTGCATGGAGTGCTTCACCTATCCAAACCTCCTAACGGAGCCCAACTAATTCACCTGTCTCTCTCCCTCCACGATGGTGTGATGCTTTCAGCTGGGGTCTGCATGGCTCCCCCCCCCCCCGCCCTGACCGTGCATGTAGAACCAGGGCAGCTGCTTCCCTCCGTCTCCTGTCATTCATAAGTCTCTGGTGACTCTCTTTATAACCTTATCTCTCTTTTGTCCTCGTTTTCTTCTCTTTCCTCTTTATTTTCTGAATCTTTCTCTCTCTCAACCTTCACACTCTGCTTGCGTGGGACTCAGAGAGAAAGTTGGCCTTGGAGCTGAGCGGTGTGTCTGAAGCCTGATAGAGATCGTCTGCTGAGACTGTCTACAGTGAGAAAAGATTGTAAATCCATGGTCTCCGTATTTCCCTCCATTTATTTTGTTTTCAAACCCTTCAGTGGAGAAAAGTGGCTTCATTCTCTGTTTTGTTTTTCTTCCTTGAATCAAGGAAACACAAGAAAAGTACACTAGAAAATTGCCATCTTTTTCTAGTAAGACTGTTGTGGCAGATTGCACTGCCAAGAGTCCCTCAGTGTGACGGACTACTACATGTGCACTAGTTTATACAGACTTACATGAAAGTGCCACTGTTCCAGCGACAGACCCTGAGGACTCCGTTTGGATCAGGCCGCATGCAAAGGCAGAAAGAAACTTTGGTTGTCAAAGCATGTCAGCGCAAACCTGCTGCAACGCAACCATCACACCTGAACTATCACAATCTGCATGGAGCAATCAGTCAGCCGCACGTCCTCCGACCAATCACAGAGAAGGACAGTGTTCTGTGGGGACCTTGCCCACCAGGATGACGAACAGTGGTGTTGAATAGCCATGATCACACAGCCGAGCGTGTGCGTGTGTGTGTGTGCGTGCGTGCGTGCATGCGTGCATGCGTGCGTGCACGAGAGAGAGAGAGAGAACAAGAGACTGATCACAGGAAGACCTTCATCTTAGCGTGAGTCATATATCTTCAGAAATTGTACCAAATCATTGATGGCTTCTAACCCTGCTCGGCATACAAGCACACTTTCTGTACATAAACTCCTTCGAGTACAGGTAACCTGTGGCTTGTCCTGCAGATGCAGAAAATGGAGAATTTTGTTGCTGTAATGTTGAAAAAAGTAAGACCTGCTGTTTTTCTCCTTTTCCACTTTTACATAAATCCATTTGGTGTAATTAAAATCCATTGTGTGTATGTGTGTGTGTGTGTGTGTGTGCGTTTATTGTGTGTTGTCAGCACACGTGCACTCTGGTCTGAATAAAGGTGTAAAAGCTGAACAATAGCACGTAAAGCTATCGTAAATCGTAAAGCTCAGCCATTCTCTTAAACTTTTCGTTGCGTTTCCTTTTCTTCCTTTTCTTCAAACTGAGGAATGTTCACATGAACCCAAATGTTCTTCTCGTAACACTGCTGTGAATTTTATCAATGCACCAGTTGAATCCAGTGTCTCTGCAATGCAGAAGATTGATGATGGCTCATGGAAGTTGTGGTCACCTGAACGCTATGCGTGTGTGTGTGTGTGTGTGTGTGCGCGTGCGTGCGCATGTTTTAAACTCTGCACTTGCACATAGTCTATAAAATCCTGACTCTGGGCCCAGACACTTTCACTGCCTGAAACCTGAAAAAAGGGATCAATAATCTTTCATTACTTCTGAACATAACATTGTCATTTCAACTTTTATTTAAACTTGAACTTGACAGCAAAATCATTTCAAACTGCCACTCATGACACAACATCCAGGTATTCAAGTTCCAAATATTGTTGCAGACTGTGTAAATGTTCTTGGAATCACCTTTCCTCGCTGGTTAAGGCCTCTCCCTTTGGAGTGGACGACTGGCGTTTGAATCCCAGTCAGAATGTTGTAACAATTCTTCAAAAGCCAACTTTATACCCTAACAAGGACAACAAAAACATACACACATTTGTTGTGGAAACTGGCTGACTCAGTAAAGCCACTGCCTTTCAAGCGGATCAGCTTGGGTCAAGTCCCAATCAGCTTGTTTAGTAATTCTTGCAAATTGTTCTTTAACACACAAGACTTACAAAGACACAGCATGATAAACGTGGAGTTCAGTAGTACATCACCTTGAACAGCCTGGTCCTTTCCAGGGACCCTGGACCATCTTCTACCTTTGCTCTGGTTACGGGTATCAGTTGTGCTGGAGCCGATTCCAGCTGTCAACGGGTAAACGTCGGGGTTCAACCTGCACGAGTCACCTGCTCGTCAGGACCACATGAAGGACAGACAACCATCCACACTCACGGGTGATTTAGTTATACTTACTGGAGTCAGCAATTACACACAGCATGTTTTTGGAGGTGGGAGGAAGCTGGAGTACCCAGAGAGAACTCACACAGACACGGGGAGAGCATGTAAACTCAATATGGAAAGAGCCAGGAATGGAACCTGGGAGACAAAAACTTACTATATCAACATACACTGATTTTAAGGTAAGATTTATTGTCCCACTATGGGACAAATCTTCACTAGACATACATTCACTAGAGGGACAGGCTGCCACTGGATCAATTTCTGCTTCAATTGTTCCAGAGTAAAAATCTAATATCACAGAATCATTTGTCACAACAAGTGGTTGAAATGAGAAAACAGACAGCAGTAATGAAATGCTGTTTTTATTAAATACGCTTGAATTTTCCAGCAATAACAAAGCAAACAACCATTCAGACAGACATTAAGTTTTAAACATATTTATTATCTATATGGTCATGCAAAACTCCAGCATCCAATTGAAAAGAACAGACATGTGACCCCTTTTTTACATGACAAGATATGGACTTTACAGAAGGGTACATAGAGGCTAAGACGTTAGCTAATCTTATGTGCATTTTGTGAGAGCATCACTTGATTCGGGTATCTGTCGTTTCTTTAGAGGATGCAAGTAACAGATTTCTTCAAGTCAACAGTGACAACTTACTAGAAAGTACACATGCATATTTCTTCCATTCGTAGAACTGCATATAGAGTTGTTTAAAGATTGTGAGAGTTTCATATTTGTTTTCTGACTATTCAACCACCTTTCAGCCCCTCAGTGTGCTCAGGTACTGTTTGTGTTGTGGAGTTGAAATGATCCCACTGAGAATCAGTCCCCATTCTATGTTAAAACTTCTTCTAATGAATGTCTGTGTGGGATGATGGACTCAAATATACTTTCTGCATCTTCAGAAAACTCGAAAGTGTGGATTAACTACTCTCCTCTTTATTTTATTTGTAATAGATTAAGCAGCTTGAACCAAATCAATGCGCATATATATATATATATATATATATATATACACACACACATATTGGACCAGAGTATATACAGTATTAGTATCACCACCCAGTACCCACAACACAAATATATTTTTTTAAAATTACAAAAAAAAGACAATCAGACAAGGAAGAAGAATGTGTGTGCGTGTGTATGTGGGCACAGTTTCAATGTCAGGTGGTTGACACAGGAGGCGGGGCTCACATATTATTCACAACGTGACTTCGGTTTTTCAATCTATTAAACATAGACATGACGCGAGTCTTCAAGCAACCACCGGCGGTGGTCTACATTGTGCATGATTTACTGTGGAGCAGCAAACCTCACTCTGCTGGTAACGGAGTCACACAGGTTGTACAGCAGTGTTTTGCCCAACAACAGATATGATTCTTTTTTTCTCTTTAAAGGGAGAACATTTGATCATGTGTGCTTTTTATGATGTGGATTTGTCACAGGGTGTGTTTCGTGGTTTGTCTGTATTGTGTTGTGAGAGGATATGACGATAGAAAACGGCCAATTCCAAACCCATGTTTTTAAAGTTCTGGCTAAAACTAATGAAAATATCAACATCCAAACATGAACACATCCAACGTTAACAACAGAACTTCCAAATCCATTGATTGCCATCAGCAAGAGGTCCCACAGCCCTTCCCTACCCATCATGCCTTTATTTGGTCCAAGCAGCAGTCAGTCTAGGTCCACTGCTACATCTTCCCTTCAACATGCTTTTTTTTTTGTTTGTTTCTTTAATAGTGCTAGGACTTCACACAGAAGTACAGCAAGCTAAGACAGACAATATACAAATCTGAATACAGCCAGGAAAAGAGAAGACAGGCATAAGGGTGACATCATCATCATCATCATCACATGGTGCTACACAGACAGCAACGGGCTGATAGTGAATGTCAGGAGACATCTGAGACTGAGGAGTATCAGAGGCAGGAATGATGGAAGTACAGTAGAGGGAGACGAAGGGTTTTGGCGAGCCTCGCCTGAAGTTGCAGAAAGGTTTGCTCAGAAAGAGGAGCCAACTCAACAGCGTCAAGTCTTTAAGTGTCTGTGCGACAAAACAGTACAAGCCATCAGTCCGATAAACCATAATTAATGTCGAAAAAGTGTTCCTGCTGTCAGATTAGGTAGTTCAGAGAGAGGGAGCTTTAGAAATAGAGCCACAGCGCCACCAAGTGGGTGAATCTCCACAGTGCAGGATGAACAGACAGACACCTTCTGCAAATTCAGGGTGAGCTGGCCTGGGCGCTGTGTCTGAAGCTCGCAAGGGTCGACCTTAGTGAGTGTGTGAGTGTGTGTGTGTGCGTGTGCGCGTGTGTGTGTGTGTGTGCATGTGCATGTGCGTGTGTGCGCGCGCATGGTGTGTTTAGTATGCAGAAACGTTAAATATCCAAAAGAAAATATTTTCCATTTTCTCCTATACAAATATCTATTTATACACACATGTATTAAATAAAACCCAATTTTTGATTCAAAACCCAGATACATTGTTCAGCAGATAAAAATGAACATCCTAGTAAGACATGAGAATACAAAAGGACAAAAATAAAAGAAAAGGTCCCTTCAATTATTTATCACAAACGTTTAAAATGATCTGACATTAATTAACAGTCGCTCCCCCACATATATCTGTTTGTGATAACATTCTCTTCAGAGTGTGTATGGCCTCAGGCTCGTTCACTACATCTATGTGAATAGTGTACTTGTTTTACTGTTTTTCTTTCAAACAAGTTACTACTTGCAGACAGCAGACAAAACGAAGACAGGAGGGGAGGAACAAAAGGCCATGGGAGAGAAGGGCCAGGACAGCGCCCCCATGTCGCCACCAGGAGCATGCACCCTCTGCAGGACGAGACTGACATCTTGGGGCCTGCCCAGCGGCATCTACCAAGGGTCTGACTGGGTCGGTGTCATTCACGCTATTATTAGTATAACCTTTTTAAAGATTTTATTTTGTCATTTTTTCATCATTACGTTTCCCCCACTTTGTGTGTTGTTGTTTTTTTTAACTTTCAAAACAACCTCTTTCCGGCTCGATCCAGGCACCAACCAACCACGGAGGACAAATGCTCCAAACAGCTTCAGAGCGCAGGCAAAGCTGTGGAAGGACAAGGCAGCGGTTACACCTGCAGCAGAGACCCTGCCAGGGGCCAGTCGTCAGAACACGTGGCGTTACCTGGGTCACTGCAGCGGTGCAGCCGGCGCTCCTGAGCAGTGGAAGTGAACATTGAGCCATTTGGCGTCGCGGCGATGCCACACACGCGTCTCCTCTGACTGGCAGGAGCGCGGCCGGCCCTGGCTGTCCATGTACTGCGTCAGGCGGATGTATGCGATGCAGGCAGCATCCTCGCCGATCAAATGCACGTGGGGGTTGAGGATGGTGGTGTGCACTGGTTTGCTGTTTTTACTCAGCACTGTAGGAGAGCACAGACGCAGCAGCGGCTGAGTGTCAGCGCGTGTGTGCGGATTACAGCTGCAACTGAGGCTCAGATTTATACGTCTGGGCGGTGGATTTTATTCAAAGGTGAAAGTGACATTGACAACTATTTCTTATGAATGGATGTGTGGCTCTATAAATCCAACAGCAGCAACTTACAGTTCTCAAAGTAGAACTTATGAAAGTCCATCCCTTCCACCAGGTTTCCAAGAGCTTCTGGCTCAAAAGAAGTCAGACCTGGGTCACAGATCCTCCTGTCACAGGACGACACAACAAGAAATAAAGAGTCTTTCTTTTACAGACGTATGCAGTCACAGGAGAAAACTTACGTGTACGCCTCAAAGTCCCCATTGTTGATGGCTTCAATCAGCTGTTCTGTCATCTTTATTATCTCCTGTTTACGAGCTGAAATGTTGGGAATGGAAAGAGGGGAGGAGAGAGAAAGCAGCAACAGGAGACAATCAGAGGATTTAAGGGGCAAAACCCCCTGATGAGCCTGAAAACTGACATATGAAACACACACGGCCACTGAGACACTTAGAAAAACAACAAGCACAACATCCCATGTTTGCCATTGAGAGATTAGATCAATCTCAGTAACTTTATTTATCCTTCCAGAAGGTTCCCATAGGAAATTTGAATTCCAGCTGCAACACAACAGCGAGTGCCAGCACAGCACACAGAGCAAAACCGAAAATACAAAGCAGCTCCATTCCCACGTAGCTGCTGCTCAAGTCCCCTGTCCAACTAACTGAGTGCACAAAGTAAGAACCACTTTTGCACTGCACTTTCAAACCTGCAGGACACTTTCACTCTGCTGCAGGATGTGGCCTCGGCCTTATGGCGCTGGCGGAGCAGCGTCTGCTTTAGAACCTATGGGCAGCAGGGGGCTGCTAGCAGGTGCAGGCAGGTACAGTCATCCCGATAAAACACAAAGATCCGTTTACGTGGCATCCAACCGCATTCGGCGCCTCAAGCAATGATACCAAACTGATGGAGAGCCTGCAGGAGCAGCTGAGAACAACAGGAAGCACAATGACATGGAGCCATGAAGGCTGCTGCTGCTGCTGGGGTTACAGGTCAGAGCTGAGGGTCTGATGAGGAAGAAGAAGGAGCCTGTTCCTCCTGAGCACAGTGCTGTCAGTTTGAGCGGAGTCCCAGGCAGCAGTTGCCCTCTGTCATTCTGCAGACACGGAGGACATGGAGGACTTTCTACAGTACCTTTATAGTACCTTATACCCAGTTATCAATGTTCTCTTCAGTCCCAACCACAGCCCATGAACACATGTTGAAATGAACTTTCTGTTCTCTCACAGATAATCACATTGAACATAAAGCAGGGAACCCAACATGAACCGAACAGGGCAGAAGACAAAGAAAATCTCATGCTGTTGCTCTCTTTAGCTTTCTGATTTCACCATATTTGATGGAGTTCTGCTTGGTAGTGTTTTTGCTGTCTGGTTCCTGCTGTAATCTGTTGGATCAGTTGTGCCGCTGAAAATGTGAATTTCTCTTGTGCTATCAAATAAAGTATCTATCTATCTCTTGAAATAATTGACAAAATGATATTTTCAGGTTTTTGAAAAAAAAAAAAAAAAACGGACCAAATAATCATGACGAGCTGACTTGGTTAAAAAAAAAAATGTAATAAAACATTATTTTCAAGTGGCGATATCTAATTTGTGCCTCAAAGAAATCCCTGACAAGTGCATTAACTTGGCCACTAGAGGGCAGCAGAATGACATAAGTACTTGAGACACGAAACACCATCATTCAATTCTGTCCAGCATTTACAGTGTTTGTGCTCCCTGTCAGTTCCTGACTAAAGCTGCTCCACGTTCTCCAGGTGGTCACCAACTGTGAGCAGTCTGAACACAAAGCTCAGCACAGAGCCTGTGAAGCTCCATCATGGGAGCAGAGATCATTTCCTGGAAGTTGAAAAGTGGCAGCGACACCTCTGATTGTAGACACTGATGGAAACGTCGTGCATCAGAGATCGGCATCTCTTCCATCATCAAACACTTTGGAGGAGTATCTGGGGTCAAAAAGATGAGGCCTCCTGCCAATGCTCCATCACAATGCATTCATGTAGCGTTTGTTCGTGCTCAGGGACTTACAAAAAGCTCATTCTGCCTCGAACAGGAACAAGAGCCTCTGGATTGTACGTCGGTGATAATCCACCGTTCGATCAAGTGCTGGTTAACTGACAGAAAGTTGCCTCAGTAAGTAGATTGACTCCTTCTGGGAAAAGCTCTGGGCAACTCTGGCCTAGTTCATTTACATGTAAACCTCCAAATGAGCTCAAGTCTAATAATGAAAGGCTTAAGTGTCTTGTGATGCCACCCTATCTCAGCTCACGCACATGAACATGCAAAATGATGCACCCGACACATGCTGCTGTACCTGCCCTGTCAGAGCAGCAAAAAATATAAATAACCGTGATGGGGGGTCTGCTGCTCCTTCATGGGTCAGGTCACACTTTATTTATGTTTGTCTGGGATGTGTCGTTATTCATCTTGTCATAGGCGTTTGTACGCAGACAGCAGGAGTCTGTTGCATAAAAGTAGAATTCCGTCATCCAGAATCGGTTGAGCCGAGTTCAACCAATCTTAAACAAGAGCATCCAGACTCATCGGTTCCCAAAGACCAACCAGGATGAGCAGACACGGATTCATCAAGACAGTGAAACCGATCCTGGATCAGTGCACGCACACGCCTTCCTTTAGCAGACCTCGCTGGTCGATCACAGATTCACCGATTCACCGTGACAAGTACGGTCGGAGGCGGAAAACCTCATGGAGACTGATGAGGAGGTAATGGAGTAAATGAAGAAAGACAACACCGCCACAGTCCTAAAACAACAACGTGTTACAGACCGCCTGAATGAGTCAGAAGTCAACAAACACACACTGACCGCTCCGCTGAAACCATCATAATCCAACTAGTTAAAGAC
>CAAKHB010006976.1:99814-113707 GCA_901007665.1 Aeoliscus strigatus
TGATGAGGAGGTAATGGAGTAAATGAAGAAAGACAACACCGCCACAGTCCTAAAACAACAACGTGTTACAGACCGCCTGAATGAGTAAGAAGTCAACAAACACACACTGACCGCTCCGCTGAAACCATCATAATCCAACTAGTTAAAGTCCACGTCCTGGCTGGTGATCTACTGTAGCATTTAGATGTTTTAAAGTTAAATATGTCCTGCAGCAGTAGCAGAGACACATGCTGTGAATTTAAGTTGATAAGGATTTTTAATTCAATTCAAATTGTCCTCTCATGTTGTTTGTTCTGTAAACTGTGTGAAGGGAGGACACTGCATCCATTCATTGGTTGAACATGGATGTGTCCTGATTTATTTCAGTGTACAGACATGTGTATTATATATGTATGTATGCTTCGATTCTGTGCTGAGTCAGTGTGTGACTTCAGGTTTGAAAGGAACCGATGGGTTCCCTGCTTTCATTTATCCTAACCCAATAAAAGAACATCATGTTCTTTTGATATGTGTTTGTGTTGTTATGGGATGTGTATTTTATATTTAGTCTGTGGATGATGATTGCAACAACATTAAAATCATTGATCTCCAGTGACAGAAATCGATGATGACAGTGTTTCAGATTGTGGTGACTGTTGACTGAGATGAGGGAGGAAATGAAATAGATCCCGGAACTTAACTAGCAGAATAAATCTCCATGGTAACTTATACCAGAACATACGTATTGACATTTCCACTTTTGTGAGGATAAATTGAACCAGGATAACCAAGATATCCTGGTTAATCCCTGATCCTAGTTTTGCCTCATTCTTTTCTCAACACAAATGTGACATTGTTTTACACCGGTTGTAAATTTGTGGGCTGACACAAAATCGTGATAAAGAACGGATGTTGTGTGTGGTGAATTCAAGTGGAGGTCTGTTGCTTTTGTTCTAGAAACAGGAGGAAGCGCTGTCATCTGCCGTCAGACTCCACACCATGGCAACGATGAATCGGTCTTTACATCAAGATTGTCATGTAATGCTCAAAAGTGTCTCCCAGGATGACAATGGCTGCAACCTCTGCAAAAGTCAATCAGGCACAAACTGAATTCTATTATATATCTCATTTACTTGATCTGAAGTTATTCATCTGAACAAGTAGAGAGAAGGAAGCATGCAGAGTACGTGGAACTTGGATAGGTACCTTTCCTACCTTTCATCTCCTCCTCTTCAGTGTTATTGCAGCTCTCTGTGGAGCCCTGCCAAACAGAAAGGGTTGAGAGTTGGGACGACGTATGAATGTGCGGAGAGAACGGCACCTGACGCTGATGCTTGAGTGTTGGGGGGGTCATTGGGGAGTTTGGGGCACACACATGAACACGGCCGACCTGACCGACAGATGGACAGATGGACAGGCAGACAACCTTCCAGAAGCACAAACCAGCTAGGACAGCAGTGAGGGGAAGCACATCCAAACCAACCAGTATGTGTGTGTGTGTGTGTGTGCGTGCCAGCACATTGGAAATAGGGTGGCCAATTTTAACAGGGAGATGTGTGGGAGTGCCAGCATGTCAGCGCTTTGTGAGGAAAGTGCCGATGTAAATAAAAACTGTGCAGCAGCATTTCAGTATTAAATGGGATCAGTATTTTGTCAACTTGTAACAAACGCAGCAGTTCAGGCAGCAACACTCCTGTTTCAGTCATTTCAATCTACAGTTTGATTTCTACATTACTACCCTACATTATAATAGTACTGTGAAATCAAAAACACTATCATGTTAAAGAGAAAATTAACAAACAAACTATCCTGTCCTTAACAGATATTTGAATATTTGTATTTTGCATTTGTTTATGGCTTTTAAAGGGACGATGTATAAGAGTGGGTAAGGGTAATCTGAGCATAAACAAGCTAGCGCCAGTCCTTGTCTGTGTCTCGTCCTTAATAGATGAAAGTGATCCTGATGCTGCAGTTTAACTAATGGAGTCTCACTCTGGAGCTCTGGAGCAACACGTGGCCCCTGACAGATCCATGCTGGAGACACGTTCCAGACCAACCGACTCATTGGTCCTACAGTGATCTCATCTCTTTTTTTTCATTTGATTTCTATTTTTTTACAATAGAGAGTGAATCACTAGCTGACTTGGTTTAGTCTGCTACAAATTATACTTCTAAAAGGTAAAAAACAGCCTGCTTGGAGAGCAAATAATTTGGAGAAATTTCTCTACAAGCCGCCTGTGGGCGTTATCGGTGGCTACGGGCTAGTGGTGGGAGTAACAACGGCTTACCTTGGTGCCATCAGCTGGGTTGTGTACAACTGTTGTCTGGGCTTCCTGAGGGAGGTAGGAAACACTTTACCATGCAGGGAGGGGAAGGGTGTAGAGCACCAGGGGAGATGCCAGGGAATACCGACATATTCCATGACTAAACATGTACAAAATACACGTGTGTGCACACTGAACAAAGCTCAGGAGCTACAGTAGAGAGGCCATAATATCTTCATAGAAGTGTTGATATGCAACTTTTAAGGCGTCAAACTATCATGTTCAAGAGTTTAATCAGTCAGTCACACACTCAGCTTCCTCCGATCCACGTCTCCATGGACAACAACCTCTGAACGTGCAGCCCATTCAATGACATACGGGGTTGTGGGGAATTCAAGGGTGAGATGCTAAGAAGAGATGTCTGACCAGACTCATGCTAGAGTCTGTAGCATCTTCAGTCCTAATCTACAGGTTACAGCTGATCACAAAATGTATGATCAGTGCGTGTTAGTCTGTCATCCAGCTACTGCAATACTAGCAAGAACTGGCACAGTGGAAATCATGACATCTAACCAAAAACTGAGGAATACAAAATTATCTTCAGCTCCACTAGTTTCATGTGAGGTGATTAATAAAGAACGTGAATAAAGGGTGAGGTAACAGCTTGGCGAAGAAAAATCCCCCCTTTAAGCGCAATAATGATCAATCATCAGTCAAACACATTTGGGTTTAATGGCATGTGCTACGGTCCTGGACCTCTGACAACCTGATCGGGTTTGTATCATGATCAGACTGAAATACAAACTATAATCTGTAGGCTATGAAACCGTTTCCAAATGAATTCAATGAATCCTGGTTTTATCGTCCAGTCTTTAGGGGCTGTGATTCTTACAGTCAATTCACCCTGTCACAACAGTGGTAGCCTCTGGATGGATGTCCCCATCCAGGTCGACAAAGACAAAGATTGTACCACTGTAAGTACTGAGAGGGGACGTTGGTATCACAGTATTTCATTCGTTTGGAACAGACCAAGGTCTGTTGGACAGATGCTGTTCTTTCATGACATATACTGTATGAACACAGAAGGGCTGCATCGTCATCGTAACATCACCGTCAACACTCACTCCAGCTTGTGCTTCACCCAGACGTCCTCATCGGTTACATCCACCCATTGGTGTGCGCTTCAGAAATAGCTCTTGAAATGTAGGGGAGGTCTCTTTCCATGAAAATGAAACATCCCAGAACAAAGCGTCCACAATGTTCAGGTGTCACAGTTGAACACAAAGTCAGCTGCTTGTGCTTGAACCTGATGGAAGGATGGACGCGGCTGCCTTTGTGTGGTGAAATGAAACACACACATATATATAAAACATGTCCACAGGACATCTGGGCAAAACACCAGCCAGGAGAGACACTCGAGACACAAACCATTTGTTCCAATTGTCAAATCCGCCGCCAACATCCCAGTTTGTGTTCAAAACAGAAGCAAACAGGCAAAAGATGGAGGGCCCACCATTGCAGAAAAGAAGGGATTTTACTGTATGACAAACACACTAAACACTAAGAAGATGGAAACAATGACGCTCTAAAAAGCAATGTGAGAGAAACCAAACGGAGATGAGGTACCATTGGTGTTGAAGATGACATGCTGCTGTCTTTGGTGCTGCTGCTGCTGACTAAACTGTTTTTACTGTTGTTTCCCTGCGACTGGGGCAAAAAAACACAGGACAGGATGACTCGCACTGCTCCCATCTTGGAGGAGTATGAGAATAGGGCCATTTCCTTGCCCATACATGACCTCACAGATATATGATGTGTTGCATCTTGAGCCTCTTTCAGCAGTTGTTGTATTTTTCCTGTAGGTCTGCTGACGTTGCATGTCAGATAAAGACTGTAATCCACAGCATATCTGCAAAGGGTTAGGTGGTCTACTTCAAAAACAGCCGTCTATTATTACGTGACTGGAGCGCTCTCAGCATCCCGGTGTGTGTCATTACGACATTTACATTCATTTAAAGGTAAAATCAACAAGTTTAGCCACAACTCCCCTCACGGCGGCAACACTGTTCGGTGGTTGTCTGTGCATGCAGTGAAAGGCCTTGACAAAAGGCTTTCCTCTCAGTAGAGTGTGTGTGTGTGTGTGTGTATGGAGGTATGAACAATGTACTGTTGGGGGATATTAGTTTAGCCTCGTTCATCAGTTCAATGGATGCTGGACTAAAGGTCTGACAAGTCCAATATCAATGTGAATAGAGTGTTTGTATGTATGTGAATATGAAACGGAAATAAACCCATCAAACCCACTGGTCCGTGTTCAGACAGCAGAAAAGTTAGGTGACACATCCAATGTACCACCATCCTGTATGCTTAAAGTTTTGTAAGCAAAACAACATAACAGTGCTTAAAGGATCAAAGTAACTAATATTAACAGCAACACTGGAGGAATATCCATAAAACATTCAATTATAGGATAAATATTCTCAATCTGCCACGTTTGAACTAAATTTCAGAGCAGTGACTAAGGTGACCAAGACAGCAGCTTTACTTCCAGGGAAAGGAGAATCCAAAGATAGGAACAACACAGTGTAAGTTGTATACTGATTGTTGTATACTGAGGTCACCAATGATTAACATGTCCCTCACTACTGCTGTTGGAGGTCTGGGATGGTGGGAGGGACACAGACTCCTGAGCTCAAATGGTTTTGGTGGCGTTTGGGGCGGTGCATGAACGTTGACCCAACATAAACTGGATGTAATGAAAACTGTCACATGAAACATCAAGCATCTCTGCCCAAAAAGAATTGGGAAAAAAAAAAATCGAGCACCAAGAGGAGAACCGGACGGCGTAAACACCCAGGAAGAAGATCAAAAGACACGGAATGAAAATGAAAGCAAACGACAGCTGATCTCACCATCAAACAAACACTTGAGCTGGACTTCCTTTTCTGACAGACAGCAATGGAAAGGAGGAGGAAAAAATAAGGGGTCATCGGGAAACAACAAACTAATTAAAACTGTAGAAAAAAACAAAAACAGCTGCACAAACATAAAGAAACAAGGAGGACAAAGCAGTGCTACAAATCCTTTTTAGAAAATGAGATATTTGTCACAGAAGTCGGTGGTGCAGTTGTACTGGGGAGGACCTGACAGATCATGACACTTCACTGCATGCACTGACGTCGAAAACAAAACCGAGGACATGACTGGAGTTTGAATCACTGTGAGTCACTGGAAACCTTTGGAAACTGGATAGGTCATAGTGAATATTGAACTTGAACACATCCAACTAAAAATGCTTAGTGCTAATAATGGGCTAAGGAATAAAATTGGAGCACCGAAGCATTAAAGGTAATTCACCATGACAAATCTCCTGCATTTGAATAAACATCCAAGAGTTAGTTATTATTAGTGAGACATTGGGGAACTGAGCACTACGGGACAACAGAAAAGAGGAGGAAGAACAAAGTTGTTTCAGAGGTTCATTTGACTTACCTTCACACCATCTGACTTTTTGTTTAGTAAAGTTTTGCAAGCTGAAAGAAAGAAAGACATGACAGGAAGAATTAGATTCAGTCTGGGATGTAAACGTCTGAGAAACATCAGCGGTTGAGATTACTCAACGACTGCAGCAGGTTAATTTTATTCACGGCAAAAACGTATTCTTCATCCAGACTTGAAATTCTGTCACATGAAACAAAAGTCCTGACCTTTCCCCAGCTATTTGAAGAACACCGGAAAGTAAATATCATATGATGATATAAGATGAATGAATGAAGGATAGAGGAAAGAGTTACAAATTCAAAAATACTGAGGATAAAAAAAAAATTGGCCGCACGCGCGCACGCACGCACGCAGACACACACACACAGAATGCGTGTTTCAGTCGTGGTCTACTGAGGAGCGAAATGAAGAGGGTAAGAAAACAATAGCTGATTGAGTTTCGGCATCTTTACATTGAAACAGACAAAAACAGCTGTCAGACGTTGTCTCTTAGTTTTGGCAGAGGTGCCGGGATTCATGCGATGACGGTGGCTTGTCCACATGCAACATTCACTTCACAGTGCCACAGAAACTGCAAACAACCATCAATATCAGTATATCATCTGTGCATAGTCAAAAGTACCAAAAACCCATTGTATTCACCCCATCGAGTAAGGGGTGCCCCCCCCCCACACCTTCTATTCAGGACTCGTACTTCTCAAGGACTCGAAGGAGGCCAGGGAACATAAGACTCCTCTCACCCTGACTTTTTGAACTGCTCCTCTCTGGCAGGCACCTCAGAGCCCTGCACACAAGGACTAACCGGCACAGGAACAGCTTCTTCTCCGCAGCAGTCCAACAGCTGAATCCTCCCTGATCGACTGACTGACTGACCTGACCATATGCACACTCTCACATGTGTATATTGTTCATATTGTACATACATTGTACTGTTTGTATTTTCTGCCTGCTGAGTGTCTTTCTGTTCTTTTTTACTTCTTTTATTTGCTGGAGAGCACATCTGCTGGAGAAATGTTCCCTCTATGAGTCTCCATACTTGGTGAATAAAGCTGATTCTGGATTCAGCAGCTCATTGGTTTTGAATCAGTGTGTCAGTGAATGGAGGTTGTCCTGTGATTAATCTGGAGAAGCTCAGTATGCTTCAAACAAAGGTTTTCAGTCGACTGAGCACATCGCTGGAAAGTCAGCTGATGTATGACAAGTACATTTTCATTAGTACTCTTCGCAAAACAATCGAGGAAGTTCGGCTCTTTTCAAACTGACACAGAGACCTTCATCAATAACCAGTTCCAAGTCAGTGTGATGAGTACTTCAGAGCATTTAACTTCATGACAGACAGTTGTGATGCTGCTCATCCAGAATTAACCAGACAGTTTTATCTGCTTTGCCGTTGTTTTCTGGCTATTTAATCACTCTCACACCAGAGCTGCTCTGCTCTCTGTCGGTGTGGGCTTTTGTCATTTAACGGCCATTTCATATTGGACTCATGAGATGTGGATGAGATAGAAGCAGATTCCATGTGCAAACACACGCACACGCACACGCACACGCACACACACACACACACACACATACACACACACTCCTGCAGAACTCCTACTTTTTGCCATGTTTGAGGCACTTCTTCCTTTTCAGTTGCACAGATGTTTCCTACAGGACTTGTCTCTCTAGTACCTAGTACCATCCACAATGGACAGGACTGTATCAGAAGTAACTGCCTCGGACTCGTATTTTGTTCTGGGACGGCTAGACAGGCAGCTCGAAAACAGACGCAGCCATCCACTGTTCCTCCACCCAAGACAGTGAAGTACATCATGACTATGAGACTATCACAAAGAGCAGCGAAACATCATTAATCACACATCTGCGGATCACATAGACACAAACTCAGACAGTTGAAACCGGGCTTCTGGAGGGTAAATCCACACGACATGCACAGTCTGAAGCACGCCGACGCCTTACAGCTTCCTGACACAACAGGTGGTGGTTAAAACTGTCATTGGACTCAGCTACTTTCCCATGCAGGTTGGCATACTGGAGGTTTCCTCACACACATGCTTAGCTGGCTGTTATTGCCAGAGCCATGCAAAGGGAAGGTTGCACTGAGCTCAGGCAGGCATCGACCAAGTGCTGTGGACAGGAATGGGTTAAAAAGAGGCGACAGTCATGAGTGTTACAGAGGCTGGATGCTGGTGTGTGTACAGTTATTATAAGGGGTACACGGTGTTAACGATATGTAAACACTGGCTTGGTATGAGCTGCCTCGCTGGAGAAGGTCAGTGGGTCACGGCGAATGCCAGTTAAGACGCTGGTGACAGGAAATTAAACTGCCAGTTGTGGAGAGGGGCTCCGTCCATTGGAGCAGGCACACATGCAGCCCTGAAAGGTGAAGAACAAAGGAGGTTTTCCATGTAGTGTGTGTGTGTGTGTGTGTGTGTGTGTGTGTGTGTGAGATGCCTCAGTGCAATGACAACCATTCTGAAGTGGTCTGCTGGTGCGCAGGTTGCAGGCAGCAGGGGTGGGTGGTGGGGTTTAAGCGTGCCTAGGCCACATGCCAACAACATGAGCACAGAGCACCACCTCGACCCCCCCTTTCAGCAGACATACCTTCCTGTGCCATTGCGGCAGTGCTCGTGGTAGCAGCAGGGCTTGTGTGCTGCCGTCCCACTAGTGGACAGAGAGGGATGACAGGTGGCACAGGAGCCTCGTGAAAACCGTTTTGAAGACAAAGTACCATTTTACTCTCACTCTTTTCTTTATTAGCCTGCACCTATGCAATGCTGTTTTAATGTCTTTTAATCATATGTCTGTTGTTTTATTGGTTTGAATGTCTTTTAATCATTTCCACTCTTTCATAATAACTTTTAGTAATTTTCTTGTAACGCACTTTGACCTGCATGTGTGTGTATGAAAGGTGAAATATAATTAAAATTTATTATTATTATTTTTATTATTAGTTGTATTATGTAGGTACATGTGTATGTATGTATGTGTGTGTATATACTGTATATATATATATATATATATATATATATATATATATATATATATATACACACACACACACACACACGTGTATATGTGTCTAGATGCATATATGTATATTTTATATGCTCAGAAAGTGAACAGGTAGCTTCCATTTCGAGGAATAAGTTAGGTTTGGAGAAAAGGTGGGGGTTAATGCGATGTGCAATGTGATTCTATTATTTTGTTTTTTTTTTTGGTTTGGTATTTTGGTTTCTTCTTTGTTTTGTTTATTACTATTTTGCACTATCTGAAATAACTTCAATCAGTCAATTATTATTATTATTACTATTATTATTCAGATGAAAACCAGGATGTTTCCAGAAAGTTTATCCAAATGAGTTGCTCAATACTTTGGACTTTTCTGACCAGTGTTAAAATAAAGAGCGGATGGAGTAAACTTCACTCATTTGTCTGGACTTGGTAAATGGTTCCGCATACAGACATGACAAGGTTTGGATCAATGTGGACGAGCACAAAGCAGCAGGCTGTAATGCACTGGAGCCGCTTTACTTACATGAAAGCATTAAAACACAGGGCCAATAGAATTAATGCACTAACTCGACAGCCCATCGTCCAGCCAACAAATTGATTGGTCACGGTCCGCTCTGGACGGAGCAAACTGCTTACAAGGATAAAATTCGCACCAAAAGCCCTGACGTGAGTCATGAACATGGCAGACGTAGCTGATGAGCAAAGGGAATTAGGTGAAAACATAAAGACTGCATTTGATGAGAGGAAGGTGATTTGACTATGTTTTAGTCCTGGTCACCTCTGTTATTAACAGCCTTTGGCTCCGCTGTGGATATGCTGTCCAAATCTAACTGAGCCTTCATGAATTCTAGTCATTCTCACCTGAAAAGTTCCTGGACACGAGCATCGTTGTGAGGATAGCTCCCTGAAGAGACAGAAACAAATCATCTCTAGAGGTTTGGAGGAGCGTACAGTGTGTGTGCACCACTCAGTGTCCACACTCACCTTGAGTTTCCGTCTGGCGTTGAACTTGCGCAGACATTCCACAGTCTCTTGGCGGTGCATCATGGAGGCCACAGTGGAGCGTTGCTGTGTGTACAAATAACATAATATAAACATTTTTAAGGTGACCTTTAAGATTAAAGTTCACAGGATCATTTCTCAAAGCACGAACCAGCTGCGGACCATCTGGGCTTCTAATACTTACCTATAGTACCAGGTGACAGAGAGTGAGTGTGATGTAAACAAGCAGCTACTGATGGAGTGATCTAAAGGGAATTTTCCGCTCAGTTCCAGTATGGTTCAACTCGACTCGACCTGGCTTTTTTGTGTTTCCACTGGCGTTTGGTACCTGCTACTTTTTGTTAGAACCACCTCTTCAGGGGTTCCTAGCAAGCTGAACTGGTATTAGATGTGATGTCTAATACAAACAGTAGGAACGTCTCCATCTCCTACATGTTCTCTATTGTCTATGAGTTTGTGTCATGGTAAAAATTTCTGTCGGAGCACCCAACACTGTGATGTCAGCACCTACATTGAAGAGATCCTGAACTCTAATGGTCTGAATGGAACCAAACCGAGTAGAGTTGAGGCGAGATGGAACTGTGGAATGGAACTCTCTCTGTCTCTGCCTGTTCAAGGACAACATGTGAGTTCTGGGGCGTTCCACATTGCAGATTGTAATCGTTGTTGATGGTTGGATTGTGAATGTTTCACACTGAGGAATGGAGGGAATATGTTTTCCTATTGTAGTGACGTAACATTATCAAAACTTCTAAAACTAAAAAAAAAAAACATTGTCTCCAAATGCAATGTGTTGGAGCAGAGTGACAAAACACCTGCAGAATGACAAGTTGTTCTTGTCAAACGACAGCTTTGTCCGAAACATATCCACTGGAGATCAGTGTGGTTTGAACTCGAGGGGCCACAAATGAGTCACTTAGGATAATTTATAATGCAGTGTCTGTTTGTGTGTGAGTTTTTTTTGGGAACATGGCTCACTTTTGTGGAGAAAAGCAACTAGCCACAAGGACAAATGTTTTTTGTTACAGTGATTCTCCGGGACATGACTGGAAGTCTCTGTACCAATGGAAACATAAATATGTGGTTTGTGTGTGTGTGTGTGTGTGTGTGTGCGCTGTTCTGTCATTTATTAAGTAGGCTGAGAAAATGTGTGTCATAGACAAAGCAGGCTGGCTTACGCAGACCCAGGGATGCTTGAGGGCCTGGTCGGCTGTGATCCTTTTGGCAGGGTTAATTGTCAGCATCTGATTGATGAGATTCTTGGCCTCGGGGGTCACTGTGTCCCACTCTGGAGATGGAAACTGAAAGACACAGATTATCATAAGGACATTTTCATTAATACTCTTCACAAAACAAACAAGTAAGATCATCTCTTTTCAAACTGACACCGAGACCTTCATCAATAACCAGTTCCAAGTCAGTGTGAGGATCTCAGTGTTTCCAAGTGAATGATACATGATTTTTGTTCATCATCTGTGTGTGTGGCACAGCCTGGGAGTCACTGTTACACCAGCTGTGAGTTGCATAAAATACAAATGTTTTCCACGATACATTTGAAACAAATGTCAGTTGCCAGTTAGAACAAAAGAGGTTGAAGATTCAAGGTTCCAAGACCTGCATATTCTTAAGAGCTTGTCGCAGTTATGTGACATTATGCACATTTATTAGCTGAGGCTGCTGCCAATTATATAAATGATTATGGGAAGTAAGTTCCAATGTTCCAGAGGAATAAGATATGATGTGATAAATCACTGACTGCTGTTTCACAGCATACTGTTTCTCTTCACTGTCTGAATCTGCAGTATCATGTGTCAAGTAATTAAACTTTGAAATTAAATTTCAAAACGTGGTGGAGGTCAGTGTTGGGTGTCGGACGGAGCTTTGAGCTTTCCGAAGCTGTTTGTTTTACTGATGTGCTCCATAAAACATGATCATACAATACTCTATGAGGTCTGATGGGACAGACACAAACCGTTGAATCATCCAACCATTCTGAAGCTGTTCCTCTGCTCTGCAAAAACATTCAACTCTGTTTTGTTTTCTATCTCTGATCTAATCAATTTACAGACGCAACTTTTAAGCAGCAGCAGCAGTAAGATCTGATTAATTGACAACCTTCGCCCACAGCAGACAAAGTGGCACAGATAGGGAGGGGAGATACTCACGTCGTATGCACCTGCTTTGATTTGTTGGTACAGTTTGTGCTGGTCCTCATCCCAGAAGGGAGGGTAGCCTACCAGGAGGATGTACAAGATCACACCTGCAGCCGACAAAGACAATCTGCTATGTCTAGTCTGATCCAACAAGCCTGTAAACGTCATATCATCCTGTTGGGAACAGCAGCACACGGATTGGACTTGACTGACCACATGCCCATATGTCCACTGGCTTGCCGTAAGGGTCCTTCCTCAGCACCTCAGGGGACAGGTAGCCCGGAGTCCCAGCAAAACCTGCCACAAAGTTAAATTTCCCTTTAAATGTGGATTAAAAAACATTTTCAGGATAAATCTCTTGTTCTTATGAAACTGGAAATTGTAACACCTCAAATGTTAACAAACTGTTTTCAACTACCTTAAGCGTGCATAAATTGAGGATGTGCTGGTTCACAACTCAACGCTAAGACAGTAAAGCACCTCTTACCAAACCATGCCTGCTGGTCGCCCTGCACCTCAATAGCCAGCCCAAAGTCAGCTAGCTTCACTGCTGCTCCCTTCATCTTACTGGCCAGCAACAGGTTCTCTGGCTGCAGTGTGCACACACGCGCACACACACACACACACACACACACACACACACACACACACACACACACACACACACACACACACACAGATCAAATATATCAATCCTGACATGTTCCTTCCATCATGAAATGTGCGTCTGCATGACTGAACGAGTTGCAGGAGCACGCTGACACCTCTATCAGTAATGAGGCATGATTGGGTCCAGCAGGCAACAAAGGCGTCTCCGAAAGGAAGGAGCTTTTCACGGGACAGAACAGAGAGATTTGGCACTGTCCTCCTGATTACACAGTCATGCAGTACTTGGCAACAAGAGGGACTTCTTAACAGTGTGACAGTTGTCTGAACTACTTCTCACTACCGCTGAACTAACTCTCCCCAGGTACTTTGCTTCACTTAAGGTGAAAACAGCTGCACAGCTGTTGTAGACTGACCTGCTGTATATTGGAACATTTCTGTTTTTACTGCAATTACTGCACATCATTTCTGTTGTACGCACACTTTTCAATTGGAGAGCAATCCAACTGGCCAGACTACATATCTTAAGCAGCTCCAAAGCCGCTGCTGAGGGCCAGCCAGAAAGAAATGGAAATTAATTATCCATTATCCAGTTATTGTCCATTTAACTTCACCCATTATGATGATTTTTACTCTAAATCGCTGAACTTTCACATTTCCTGTTGAAACCCTGACCCTGGATTTACACCGGCTGCGTGTGCGTTGCGTTGCGTCTCCGATCCGTCTTTGCTCCGTCAGCGCGCTCCGTCCATTTACACCAGATGCGTTTCTACTGCGTCGCGGCTCCGGTCCGACAGTCACGTGACCGACAAGTTCGCGCGGTGAAAACACGTATAATCGCGCGAAACTTCATGTATGTGTGATAAATCCAGGAAGAAACACAAGTGTCTCCAGGTGGGAGACACAGAGGAGAGTCGGAATTACTTGTGTTTGACTTTTTTTCGGTGTTTTGTGCTTTTACAAGGAGAAAGTAGCTCGTTCGTAAATAAATACTCTTAATAAATGTACTGTGACGAAAGTTCTGGCGAAATAGTGTGAAATACGATCCGGCGTCAACGTCAAGCGTTTTATTGTGAAAAGTAACCGGATATTTATTTTGTTTCTGTGTTGGACTTCCTGCCCCGCTCGATGGATTTTGTGCCAAACTTATGCGTCTCAGCTCCGGCATCCGTCAGAAATAGAACCTCTGCGTATTTGCGACGCAGCGCTCCGGACTGACCCTGGATTTACACCGGCTGCGTGTGCGTTGCGTCTCCGATCCGGCACGGCGCCGGATCAAATACGTTTCCATTCTAGTCAATGTGTCCATTTACACCGACTGCGTTGCGTTGCGTCTCCGATCCGTCTCAGCTCCGTCAGTCCGGAGCGCT
>CAAKHB010006977.1:0-25115 GCA_901007665.1 Aeoliscus strigatus
CAAATTGAAACCGGTCTGATAAATATGACCTGAACCAGTCAAGTGCCGGTCCTCTAATTCCAATTAAGTGTTCCAATCTGTGTAGTAAAATGTGATGGTCAATGGTGTCAAAGGCAGCACTGAGATCTAAAAGAACAAGGACAGAGACAAAGCTTCTATCTGAAGCTGTCAGAAGGTCGTTGGTGACTTTTACCAGGGCTGTCTCTGTGCTGTGGTGTGCCCTGAATCCTGACTGATGATTTTCAAATAAGCAAATAAGCATATTTAAAAAGTCACGCAGCTGCTTGTCTACTATTTTTTCTAACATTTTTGAAAGAAAGGGAAGGTTTGATATTGGTCTGTAATTAGCTAAGATACTAGGGTCAAGTGTTGATTTCTTAAGGAGGGGTTTAATAACGGCTAATTTGAATGATTGTGGTACGTAGCCTGTTGTTAATGATGCACTGAGTATACCTAGTAGGAGGTTGCCAATTAATGGAAGACTGTCTTTGAGGAGCTTGGTGGGGATGGGATCTAGTATGCAGGTAGTTGGTTTTGAGGAGTAGATAATTGAAATTGATAATTGTTTGTCTTTTTTGTCCATCTGTGGTCAAGGAGATTGATTGTCCACTAACAAATATGACAAATGGTCTTGGAAATAGTGAACCTTGGCTCATCAAACAGTTGAGAAAACAGTTTCCACATAGTGCTCTTGAGATTTTCCAGATTCTAGAACTCTGCGCTGCTTTCCACCATCTTGTAAACACCGTACATTAAGTAGTCAAACATTCGAACGCTAGTTTTCATACTTCAAATATGCTTCTTTTCATAATGTTCATTTTTTTGAATAGCAAAGTTTGTACTGACAGCCCAGGTTTGGACATCTAAGTGTCCTCAGTGACCCATGTCCCCAGTGACCAGTGTTTCCAGTGACCTTCTATCTCTCTCAGATAAACGGAGTGGACATCCAGGACCGACAGGAGGCCATCGCTCTCCTCACCAGAGACAACAGCACCAACGTGTCTCTGCTGCTCGCTCGACCTGATGTGGAGGTGGAGACTGCTTCTGCTGCTGCTACTATTACGACTACTACTACTACTGCTACAACTACTACTACTATTCAATTCAATTCAATTCAAGCCCAACATCACAATCACAATTGCCTCGATGGACTTTACAGTCCATACACCACTACACCCTCTGTCTGTCAGTCTGTTGTTAAATAAAGAGAGGATGTCAGCCCTCCAGACCCAGACTGGAAGGTGGTTCCTCACAGATCAGAAGGCGAGATTACTCTCCCATGCTGCTGGCCGATAGAGAGTGACGTTGCCACATGGTGGCCATCTTACCACAGTCAACTCATTCACTGAAATGCCTGATTGTTATTGTGGTGCTAGAGGCCAAGGCAAAGCCATCAACAGAAATTATAGGGTTAATTGATAACAGAAAGTAAACTGTCATCCAGGTCTTTAAGGCCTTCAGACATGCTTGAAGTTTACCCAGCTGACTGGTTTCATTTGGTACAACTGACAGACACAGGTGTGTGTCATCAGCACTGGAAGTTTATGGAGTGTTTCCTGATCACATCACCTAAGGAGAGCAGATACAAAGTAAATAATAATGGTCCAAACACAGAACCTTGGGGTACTCCTTGGCTAACGGTGCTACTACTACTACTGCTGCTATTACTATTACTATTGCTACTACTATTACTACTACTACTTCTACTACTACTACACCTATACTGCTGTTACTACTAATACTATTGCTACTGCTATTACTACTACTACTCGTTGTACTGTGTGTCAGTGTGTTGTCGTGTCAGCTGATGTCTGACCTTCAGTCCTGTCGATCTTTCAGAATGACAACCAGCTAGACGCTGACGAACTGGATCAGGAACTGGACAGTACGCTCCACCTGCCCGGCAGTGGCGGCGGTCCCAGAGCCGTGAGTGGCAGCTGCATTCCAGCTGCCGGACCAGGCAGGGCCCTTGGTGGGGGAGGGCGCGGCTGCACCCTCAGCAGGGATTCACCTGATCTGCTGCGGACGGTGTTGAGCAACAGCCAGGAGCTGGACAGTGGAGTGGGCCGCACCGACGAGAGCACCCGCTACGAGGAGTCCTCAGAACACGACCTTCTGGGGGACGAGCACACCAGCGCCTCCACCACCAATGCCACCAACACGCCGGGCAGCATGCGCAGGTTCTCCTCCTGTCGAGGAGACGCCCCGGCTCTGCTGCACTCACACCACCTCCAGGCCAGCAGCGACTCGCTCTTCGGCCTAGAGCAGGTGGAAACATGCGCGGCAGATCCCCTGAGTGTGATGATGCCCGGGCTGACAGAGGATGAGTGTGAGCGCTACAGAGAGCTGCTGGAGCTCAAGTTCTACTACGAGAAGAACAGCAACAGCGTGATGCTGCTGGGAGATCAGGAGGAGGCTCAGGACGGTGGCAGCGGTGTCTCCCTGGACGTGAACAGGAACGAGAGTCTGACGCAGCACGAGTTGGCACTGCTGGAGGAGGAACTGCGCCACCTAGAGTTCAAGTGTCGCAACATCCTGCGGGCACAGAAGATGCAGCAGCTGAGGGAGCGCTGCCTGAAGATGTGGCCGCCAGAGATCGACGCCAACTCTGGAGCCAAAAGCTTCGATGCGAGTGGAAACGTCATCGGTGAGGAGTCGTGTCTCCACCCTCTGTCTGACATCAACGAGCTGCCGGAGAGGGAACGCGCCGACATCAACGAGCTGCCGGAGCGGGAACGCGCCGACATCAACGAGCTGCCGGAGAGGGAACGCGCCGACATCAACGAGCTGCCGGAGAGGGAACGCGCCGACATCAACGAGCTGCCGGAGAGGTTCTCACGTTCTAACACGAGCACGAGTGCCTACAACACTGGAGGAGAGAGCTGCTGGAACACGCCGCTGGGTGCAGAGCAGGAGCGACCGGCGGCAATCAGGCAGCGGGAGCGAGGAACCCGAGTTGACAGAGGAGACAATGGAAACCTCAACCTGCTGCCTCATGATCACAGGAGAGGAGGTGAGGTGAAGACCAGTGGCACTGGAGCCAAACTCAGAGCCTCACATGGAGAAGCCCGGAGGGGCTTGGACGGTGGTGAGAGGCGGAATGCTAAAGCCAACGGGAGTCCTGGCGGGCGCAGCGCCGAGAACAGTCCATACCTGTCCCGTCGCCACACCGCCGCCACGCCACCACCACAGCACTACCTGAGCTGCGGACAGCTGCCGTCTCCCTCTGACGCCCCCAGGGAGGGCAGCACAGCCAGCCCCATGAGCGTGGGGAGTACATGTAAGGACGCCGCCCAAAGTCCTGCCCCACTTCCCTGCCCGCTGCTTCCCGCCTCTCCTCGGATGGAGTGGAAGGTGAAGATTCGCAGCGACGGCTCGCGGTACGTGGCCAAACGCCCCGTCAGGGATCGTCTGTTGAAGGCCCGAGCCATGAAGATCAGAGAGGAGCGCAGCGGCACCACGACGGATGACGACGCTGTGAGCGAGATGAAGATGGGTCGTTACTGGAGCAAAGAGGAACGCAAGCAGCAACTGCTTCGGGCGCGAGAGCAGCGCCGCCGCAGGGAGTTCATGCTGCAGAGCCGCTTGGATTGTCTGAGGGAGTGTCAGCAGGGGGCGGAGCGCCCGCAGGGGGCGGAGCAGGAGCCCGCCTCCATTCTGGAGCTCTGCCACCGCAGGAGCACCAAGAAGCGCAGCCGCAGAATCCTGGACAACTGGATCACCATCCAAGAGCTGCTGGCGCACGGCAGCAGGTCGGCCGACGGGAAGAAGGTCTACAACCCGCTGCTGTCTGTCACCACTGTGTGACGGCACTGAGACGTCACGAGCTGCGTGTGCACCGCCCGGCTTAGAATGTTCAGGAAGAAAATGAAGCTCAAAAACAATTTCCACGTATGTTGTGGATTTTTCTTGTTTGTTTCATTCGGTGTCAACTCGTTTATTCTGCTCAGTTGCATCATTTGATGTAAAACTGTTCAAGCGGCACACATACACGGAGCACAAATACGCTGCAAAAATTCCAAATCTTACCAAGAATATTTTTGTCTCATTAGTCTTTAGTCTTATTTCTCATTAGGACTTATTTCTCGCCATAAAATCTCTTTACACTTAGACACATCACCTGAAAAAGTCACTTGTTTTTAGACAATTTTCACTCGTTTCAGGCAGATTGTCATAAAAAAGACAAATCTGCCAGTAGAGCAGGCGTTGTTTTTTTTTAAACTTGTTTCGCTTGAAATAAGTTTAAAACAAGAAACAAAGTTAAAATTGTCTAAAAACAAAACTTTTTCAGGTGATGTGACTTATATGGTGTGGAGAGATTTCATGACTAGGTTAGGTTTTGCAGTGAAAACTGGTTTTGGTAAAAACTGTTTCAGTGACTTCATCTCAGTGATGTAACTGATGATGTTTCATTCGTTTTCTCAATGTTGAATCAATGTTCTCAACACGTCAGTGGTTGAACGTCCAGCAGAACGACCATCAAACTGATGAAAATACCGTCAGTCAACAATGAAGAGGAAAACTGAGATTGGACAGAGACTGATCAGATGGAACTGAAAGTGTTGTCGTGCAAACTTCGGTCAGAGGTTGACGTTCGTTTCCAGTGATGGAACTGATTGAGTAATCATCAAACGAGACGTTCAACAGGAAGTGAAGGATGCAGCTCTGCTGGTGTGTCTGTTCGTCAACCTGGACGAGTCGCCCGTTCATCTCCATGTCCAGACAACCATTCACACTCACATTTCATGGGAAATTCGTCCTTGATTTAACCTCAGCATGCTTGGTTTGTCTGTGTGATGCGTTAGATAAGGGCTAATCAACACATGTGTGTGTTCAGCAGTTTTTAAGGTCCAACGCGGGGAAGAACCACCCTCCAGTCCACACAGACAACTTCAGATTGTTGAACTCACACCGGATTAAACCCTTTTACCAGGGTCATTTGCCAAAGATACAGAAATGGGTGGTTCATTTTTGCTGTTAATGTGTTATCCAGCCCATCATCGTGTGCATTAAATGTTTTAATGCACAGCTGCCAGCCCATCAGGAGAGTTCACCGAGAGGAGAAGAGGAAATAAAAGAGATGGCGCCATCTGGTGGTTATGCCATCAGTTGCAAAAATAAATAGTATCAGCCATCAAATCCAGACAAGCTACATTCCAATGTCTGCACATAGAAAAAAAAAGTATGTACGCAGCATCCGAGAGTTGATTGGACAGAAGCACAAACCTGCAAGCAACTAACACTGTACAGCACAAAACGCCTGAAACTTCTTTATAACGAGCACATTTGTCATTGGAAACGTCGGGTTTTCTACTCACTTTTTCTACAATGTGAATTCTGAATCATCCAACAGGACTTGGTCTGCAGATCAAGTGGCCGTGGATTTAATAGAATCAACCTTTTTTTCCATTTGACTTTGATGCATGTTTGATATTAAGGCTCAATTTTTTTCAGTGGATGAAAACTGTTCCTGTTCCTGTCTTTCTAAGGCTAAATGTTGTGTTGTGACGTCCTGTTTTATGTAGAAATGTTTTCTAAATAAACCGTCAAACAATGTCCACTCATTTTGAGAAATGACGAGTCAGCGTTTCCTAAACAATTCTAAACCTTTATTTTTCTAACAAGAGTGAAAAGAAACAAAGGCAACATTAAAATGAAGTTTATACACAAACTCACGACAACTGTGTGTCTGTAATATCAATAATAATAATAATAATAATATAGTCATCTGAAACCAGGAAACAAAAACTGACGACGTGAGTTACAGTGAAGTTACCTTAATCTGAGAGAACGAGGGAGAAGGAACGCGAGCGGACGAAGCAAAGAGGATCTTAAAAAAGGCGTCACCGGGGGAGGGGGGTGGGGGCAGGAAAGATAGATTTGGGAAAGTAGCACCAAAAACATGAACGTCTTTAACACTTCCCAAAGTTTACTCAACGCGCATGTTCGTCTGCCAATGGTGTCAACGCAGGATTCAACGGGACCAAGAAGAACAAACATGGAACCAAAGGTCAGAGCCGTCAGCTCAGGAGCCGCAGCTGCTTCTGCTTCAGCAGGTCGGAGGCCTTCGCCTGGATATGACGGGAGGAGACTCCCCCCGGATCCTCAGAGAGCATTCTACAGCTGCAGGGAGTCCCACATCTGTCCAACAAAGTCTGAGCACGTTCACGAGGTGGAGAAGAAGTTTGGGGGTGGGGGGGACGGTGAGGAGTAGGAGAAGGTGGGATATGGCTGCGCTGAGGGACAGACGTTGGAGTGAAGGAGTTTCTGTTAGTGTCTGCAGGAGCAAGGATGAGGGGACGTATGGTACAAAGAAGGAGGGATGTCCTGCATCTTTCTATGACTCGTCTTCTAGGACAGGAAGCTCCGCCCCCGCACTTCCCCCCCGTCTGGTCAGGTGATCAGATCCAGACCGGATCACAAGATCTGCGAATGAGGAGGAAGGATGAAGACGAGATGGACGGACACTGAGGAGGACAAGAAGGGGACGGGCGTTACCTCTGGGTGCACCTGGACAGGTACGTGGGGAGACGGACTGAGGGGACAGGTCTTCTTGGACTCGGACCCGTCCAGGGAGGACACCCCGGTCCCGTCCACTCCACGCTTGTTCTTTCTCTTCCTCTTGTCCTTTGTCCGTCCGCGGCCGCTCCGCCTTTGTTCATCCAGCTCGATCTGAGGACGGACGTTTAAGAGTGTCCTCATATGGACGAGTGTGTGTGTGTGTGTGTGTGTGTATTGAGTGTCCTCACCTGGATGAGTGTGTGTAGTGTGTCTGTGGGGGGGTCAGCAGCAGCCTGTAGGACTCTGCTGATGACCTGGGTCTGGTCCAAAGACACCTCCAGCAGGTCGCCCTCCAGCTGCAGCTGCTCGAGACGAGTCCTGGTGGACGGAGACACGTCCACCACCCGTCCTCTGAGGAACGGCAGCAGGGGCAGCAGGGACCCCACACCTGAAGAACAAGCAGGGAGGGAACCAGTGGTACACGGGCAGGACGCCTGGTAGGACGACTGGACTGGTTCTGGTGGTTCTACTGTGGGTCACGTGTGGTTCTACTGTGGTTCTACTGTGGTTCTACTGTGGTTCTACTGTTGGACCCAAGAAGGCGTATGTTTCACTCACCTGTAACGTTGCATTTCTTGCTGACGCCATTTTCACACGCGGCCTGTGGGCGGACAAGTAAACAAAGGAGTCCGTTTGAAACAGGAAGTTCAGATTCAGTTCTCTGGTGATGTTCTTACAAAGATTATGACCTGAGTTCCGTTGGGTTCCTTGTTCTTCTTCTTGGGTAAATCATCCGTCAGATCGATGATCCCGTCTTCTCCTTCTCCCCCCTCTGAGTCCGACAGGACGATCACAGAGCTTCTTGCGTCCATTTGGTTGTCGCCGTCACAGCTGGGAGAGTGTTGGAGCTCCTGGAGCCTCTGCAGCGCCCCCTGCAGCTCTGGAGTCTCCAGCGCCTCCTTGGCGCGACCCTGCCAGGTGATGGCGCGCTCCGTTAGGCACTGCAACGCCTCCCCCTCAGGGAGACGCACCGGCAGCCGCTGCAGCGCCACCAGCAGTGCCAGGATGGTTTCCAGGCGGGGGCGCCGCGAGCGCTGGCAGCGTGGGCACAAGAAGCGAGAGTCCCAGTCCCACCAGCAGCGGGGGTTGGCCGGCGGTCCGGAGGTGGGCAGCAGGGGGGGGAAGGGAACGCAGCCACCGTGGAACCAGTCCTTACAAAGGTGACAGCGCAGCTGGGGGGGGCGCGGCGGGCCACTGCAGACGCACACCGATGGGGGAGGAGGCGTGGCGTGGGTGTGGCTCCCATTCTCTTTCACAGAGTTCGACGGAACCGACGGGTCCGTTTCCATGGCGTCGTCCAACCTACTCGTCTCCTTGTGGCTGTCGGCACTTTTGCACATGTTCAGTGTCTGTAACCGGAGCAGCGCCTCCTTCTCCTGGTGCTCACCCTCTTTGAACGCCATCACCTGCACGCACACACACACCATGTTGTAGACACACACACTCCGTGTTGTCCCCAGACCCTCGGAGGAGAACTCACAATGGCCGCAGGGTCTCTCAGGTCCTGAGCAGAGAGTCCCAGCGTGTTTGAATCCGAGTCATCGGGTCGTTCGTCCAGCTGCTGCGCAACGTCACGCCTCTCTCTCCTCTTCACACACGGACAAAGAACCTGCAGATACACATTCATTAATGCTGCTTCTCTATCTGGTTCATCTATAGCTGTTTATCTAAACAGGTTTTTTAGTATGTACACACGGTATAGAAACTATATTTTTCAGATACATGAAGAGCTCTCGTCAAAGATGCGATAAACACCAAATTTTAAAATGATGAGCCCCATACTGAGCCCATTCACGTCCATCAACGTTTCATGTCAAAGCGTGACCAATCAGCATTTGGTGAGTGCTCTCGGCAACCCGACATGGCAGCGCCCTGAAGCGAGATCTGCTCGTGAGTCTTCTTCAAACAGTGTTGATGATTTTGATGGTCTGGATGCACAGGGCTGCTAGGGTCTCTGTCAGGATGTGTATGTGAGATAAATCGAGAGAGGGGGGCAAGAGCATTTTGAAAAAAATGCAATAAACTCACAATCACTGTTCAACACGTTCCGATTAAGACAAGAAGCAAATTCAAAAGAAAAAATTGAATATTTACCAATAGATTATCGTCATCATTCTCCATCACTCTGAGCACCTGGGTTTTATTCCTTATTTATCTGCTTATTCTGCTATTAATTAATCATGTCTTATTTTACAAGTTTTACATTTTATTCACTCGACCCCATAAACTACATCTCCACAAACAGGTGGCTTCTAGTGCTGCTAACCGGTCCTGTTTGTCGCTAGAAGCTGAAATGTGCAGCCTGTGATGAATGGTGGTCTGCAGCAGCTCTGCCTGTCAGCTAGCTGCAGGGGGGGACAAGACTCAGCTGGTGGTCTGGCCACTCTGTGTTTGTGTGTGTCTGTAGCCCCGCCCACCTCCAGCAGACTGTGTTGGCTGCTCTTCTTCAGGAAGGTCTTGGCAGCTTTGTCCCTCCAGGAGTGGGCGCTGGCCACCTGCAGCTCCAGCAGCCGCAGCTCCTCCATGAAGACGGGCAGGTCCCGTCCGATGGCCACCAGGCCTTCCAGGTCATCCAGACAGGGGTAGTGTTCCCCGTTCTGCAACCACAGATGCTCGTGTCACAGCAGGTCGCTCGAGTCTGTGATGGACATCCGCTGAGAGGTGGGTCTCACCTGGATCTCCTCCAGGTCCGTGACCCACGCTCGCGCTCGACTCAGGCAGCTCTGCAGCGCCAGGATGTTGGGCAGCTTCACCGGGATCAGCTGCGCTTCGTTCACGATCGCCTCCAGGGTGGAGAGAGGATGCTTCTGCCTGCGAGACACGACAGAGGAACAGGACGTGGGAATGACGGGGCGTTCTAGTTGTACTGGATGTTTTACCACAACACAAACTAATCTGTTCCTGCTCCTCCGCCCTTTTCCTACTGGTTAGCGGTGTGTCCACCAGGGACAGAAGATGGAACCTGCTGTTCTTTTTGATCTACCGACTGTGATGTGGCTCCAAGTTATATCCAAGTACCTTTGCTCAAGGCAGATCTGAGCTTTCTCCTCCCAGCGCTCAGCGATCGTCAGCAGCTCCTGCAGCTCGGCCATAGCAGTTTCCACGGAGACGCTCTGAGGAACGTTGCAGCCGGCCTCCATGAGGTTCCTCAGCACGGGCAGCGTCACCTCCTGCAGCTCCCCTCCTTCGGCACCCAGCGTACGGCGGACCTCGGCCAGCCAGCGGCCCTGCTCCTGGAGGCCCCGCAGCAGCTCGCACTCCGGAGCTACGACGGGCAGCTGGGCCCCCCGGTCCATCAGGGTCTGCAGCTGGTCGGAGCAGGGGGCCTCCCTCCGCCAGTCCCGCTCCTTCACCAGCCCCTGAGCCTGGCTCTGGAACTCCTTCACCGTCTGCAGGACGGCCTGGAGGACGGGAACAGGGGTGAACGATGGCCAGAGTCTGTGTGGGGAAGAGTGAGGCGCGTGCATCTGGTACCTGCACGTCCTCCAGGTGAGTCAGCACACACGGCAAATTCTGCATCGTCTCTATCAAAGACGTCAGCTCCGCCAAGGTCATCTTCCCTTCGCTGAAAACCGACAGATGTGTCAGCGTGGGTGTCTGGAACGCAGCAGAGCGTTTGTGCTGGCGCTGCGTCTCACCTGCGGCCAGCGTTCCCCAGGAGGTCTTTGCTCGTCCGCTGGCAGCGCTCGATGTCTTTGAGAACAGTGTTCAGTTTCCGGAGCAGTTCGTTGTCAGGAAACTTCTTGTCCGCTGCTTCCGTCTTCAGCAGTTCCAGATCAACGATTCCTGCCGTACAACAGTGGATCATTACACTCAACTTAAAAAAAAAAAAAAAAAAAAAAAAAACCTCCAGAAACGTTAAAGTAGTTTTTCAAAATGCTGCTTTCCTACCGATCTTGTTTCCTTCTTCTTGTTCAAGTGCCTCCTTCACCCTGTTGGCCCACGAGTCAAAGGACTCGGAACGAACCTTCAGGCGATGTAGCATGGCTAACAACTCGTCGAGGGTATATCTGTACCTGAAGAGAAGCAGCAAAGTGAGTCAGTGTGCGCCCATGGACGACAGGTGACAGTAGATTGGATGTGTGTGTGTTCGCAGTCAACAGCTGCTACACATTAGCGATAGCTAACCACGAGCCAATTCACTGTCCGGACTCTGAATGTTGACAATTCCATCAGATTCACGCTGTAGCACCACACCACACTGGTGCTAAACATACTTTGGAGTACTGTGTGTGCAAATACTGTGTGTGCAAATAGTTATGTAATTACAGTAGTCCAAAGTATGTCAGCATGAACGTATCATCATGGTAAAAGTACTATGGGAAATTTCCAGAATTTCACCCCAAGTAGTCTGCTCCTTACCCTACTGGTAACACAATTGGAAAAAATTCACTAAACCGATCAGAAATTCAACGTGAACAAAAACAGGCGGATGATTACCTGAGGTAGAGTTTGTCGGTGGGGCAGTTGCACAGGTCCTGAGTGTGATAGAGACACACCAGGCGCTCAGGGCAGTTGGAGCAGGCCAGAGCTGAGAGGAAGCACGTGGTCTTACACTTGTCACACTGGCGCTCGTCGTCTGGGAGCAGCTCGAAGGCCTCGCGCTCGGCTTCTGTGATTCCCTGCAGGTCCGGAACGCATCGTATAAGAGTGTGGCTGAAACTATTTGGCCTAGGTTCTGCGTCGACGTGGAGCCTGTACAGGGGAGACGGACGTCGCCTCTACAGAAACCGAACTAGTCGACTAGTTAAATAGAACCACAGCTGCTGCTTTTCATCACCATAGCAACAAGTTCTACTTTAAGGTACAAATTAACTGAAGTGTTCTTTTTGATTTGGGGGTTGCTATGGCGACAGAACAGCTGTGTGATTGCTCAGTGCTTAGAGCAGACCGTTAAGTGGTTACTGTTTACCTACTGAACTGGAAAAAAAACTAAACACGTTGGTGATTTTCAACACGGAGCTTCACAGACAGACACAGAGGTCGAAGCGGTCAGGATGGAATCGGGTCCGCGTCTAAAAAGGCAGAAACTGGGCTTCAGACTGGATGTGCTGGTGCGTCTCACCCGTTCCATCAGACCCTTGCGCAGCTTCCTCTCCTCCTGGACGATGATGAACATCTCCCGGTGCGTGGCCGCGGCCAGGTTCAGATCCAGTTTCTCTGGGCTAGCGGCCATTTTGCAGGTGAGTTCCTCGTGCGAGAAAACACAGTATCTCCTGAGACGTCGATAGTGCTCGATACAAGAGCGACCGGCTGGCAGCTGAAGGAAGAACAGACGGGACAGCTATTGATCCTGCAGCTTCACACACACACACACACACACACACACAGGCTGTTTAACCCTTTGAAGCATTCGTTACTATAAAACACAGCAATTATCTTTTTCCAAATTTTACTTTCTACTTTTATTGCATCTCCAAGTGTTAAATGTTTATTTTATATGCACTCCCTGGCCGATTTATTAGGTACACCTCACTAGTAAAATGTCTTCATAACTTAATTAATCGTGACATACTTTCAACAAGGTGTTGGAAACATTCCTCAGATTTTGGTCCATACTGACATGATAGTATCACTCAGTTGCTGCAGATTTGTGAGCCGCACATTTGTGATGTGAATCTCCCTCCAGCACATCCCAGAGGTGATCCATTGGACTGAGATCCCCCATCCCCCGACTGTCGTCCATCTTACTCCAGGTTCCACGTGTTGTGTGTTCAGAGATGGTATTCTTCATTCTGTGGTTGTTTGAGTATCATCTCCAACCAGTCTGCCCATTCTCCTCTGACCTCTCACATCAACAAGGTGTTTTCCTCCACAGTGCTGCTCACTGGATATTTTCTCTTTTTCGGACCTTGTCCACCCTGGAGAGGGTTGATCAATACTTTCTGAAATAGACCCGCCCGTCTGGCGCCTACAACCATACCACATTCAAACTTACATCCCCTTTCTTCCCCGTTCTGATGCTGCGTTCCAACTTCACCACGTTGACATGTGTGATTGGCTGATTGGCTGTTTGTGAAATTGAGAAATTGAACAGTTGTACCTAATAAAGCAGCCGTGAGTGTATATACATTTAAAGTTGGGAAATGGAACAGTCCAATTATGTGTTTTTACGGTTTTAGTTTCAAACTATAACTGGCAAGACATGATATTTACTACGACATTGTGATGGAACCAGAACAAGTATTTCATCCCTGGTTACAGACCACTGGGATCTGAGAGCCAGGTTTGTGTGTGTGACACATTCAAATTGACGTACCCAGTCCGCCGTGCAGAAGTTCACAGCTTCAGCAAAGTTATATCCTTGATTGAAGCCGCTGTGGTACGCTCGGGGGAAGGTGATGACAAACTCGCCAGCACACTGGTTGGTTCGGACGACCTGCCAACCGCAGACGCAGAGTGAACAAAAGACAAAGGGTAAACAGACGTGTGTGCTGTGTGCCGCGTGAGGCGGACCGGTACGCCGTGGGCCATGAGGATGTTGGGGTTCATGATGGTGACCAGCTGGTGCAGCAGGTCGGGCTGGTACTCAAACAACTCCGGCGTCAGCTTCTTCATCACCTCCTCTAGTCGCTCAGCGGCCACGGAGGGAACGCCATACCAGGTCTTCGGTTCGCCCCTGGAGGTCACAAGTCATATAGGTGAAGGGAGGAGGCTGCCATCAGTCCGTCCAACTAACCGTCAGCGCGGTGGACGCCAGGCCTACCAGTGCAGGTAGTTGATGGAGTAGCTCCAATGGTCCTCGATGTGCCAGCAGAACGCGGAGAAGACCATGCCGACGTACAGCCAGGGCACCTTCATCCCGGAGATGTCCCCGTTAATATGACAGAGGAGTGACTGCTCCAGCACAGGCATCACGTTGAGGTTCCAGCCACAGCGGGCGTACTCCTGACACACAGAGGAAATAACCCATCAGCCTGGATTTAACACCTTGACACGACACTATCACTGCCGATATGTTGGCGCTAGCGCACTTTATACAGCACTTGTGCTATCAGAAATTAAGGGTGACTGAAAGATAAGAAGTTGATACAAAGAAATTCATAATATTCATATTAATGTTAGTAGCAGTAGGATATATTGATAGAAGGAAGGATTAAACTGCGGGAGATTCCTTGGGATGATCAGCTCTCACGTTGCTGTGTTGCTGTGTCTCACAAACCTCTTCTTCCGCTGTCAGGTTCCTCTTGCCATTGTTCATGGGGAAGCCACTGCCAAACTCTTTGGAGTGGATGTCGGCTCCGTACTCCACGGTCACGTCTTCCTCGATGCTGCTGACCAGCCTCCAGAACTCTCTCTCCACCAGCTCGGTGGGAACCATCTACGTGGACAAGCACACACACACACACGCGTCAGTCACTCATCGCATCGGCAGAGGCGGTCGGGGCGTAGCCGTGCCTCCCACGCGTGTGTACACTCACATGGACAGGCATGTTGAAGTAATCCGCCTTGAAGGCGTCGGCCATTTCTCCAAAGCTCTGCAGCGTGTATTCTCGTGTCGCCTGTTCGAAGCCAAACGCTTCTGACGGCTTCTTGCACTCCTGACAGAGAGACGACCAAAGCAGAGCTGATGACCCAACGCGGTCCCAGGACGGAGCACACATGGACGCTGTCCGCCTACCTCTGCCACACACTTCGGGCAGCGCCAGTTGCCTTTGGGTGGCTCGGTGAGTGGCGGCAGGAGACAGTAGGTGTGGTAGTTGTCGTCGCAGCCGTCGCACAGCAAGAGCTTCTCGTCGTCGTCCCCCCGACCACACATCCGACAGACGAAGGAATCCACCTTTGACGAGAAACCGCAATTACTTAGAATAACTTCAACAGTACAAAGTGCTTTCCACAGGACACAAAGAGACCAAGGAACAAACGGAGACCATTTGACGATGAGAAGAAGAGCAACAAAGGTGATGGGAACAGAGATGGACAATCAACTGTGTGACTCGAGAGGAGGAACCAAGCTTTTCATGTTTCAGTTACCGGAAGGTTCCGACTCTCTGAGTGAGATGCTGAACCCCTGAACACCACAGTGATGCGGAGGTGTCAGTGTGGTGTATTTGAGAAGTGGGCTTGGGACCAGAAAACACTTGAACATCTAGGTATCTGCCAATACACTCACACTAGCCTAGTTTGGAGAACAGTAATTACACAACTGTCGTCCACAACGTTCCTCTACTTGGTGTAAAGAAGGAGCTAGGAGAAAAAGAACACATCCATCGCTTCCTGGAAGCTGAGAAATTGCACTTCACATTCAAGTTGCTGTCACTACGGTAATTACGGATTACTGTATTAGCCAAGGGCAATTTATAAGTATAAGTAAGTATAGTCAAGTAACTTGGGCTTCTACTTACACACTGCGGGTTGTTGAGGTTTCGTCGCAGCCTCATGGTCATTTTTGTGCACGGTCCGTCCATGTCGTTTTCCTCATTGTTCCCTTTGGGATTCTCCTCCTCTGGTTCCTCTTTTTTCACTTCTGTCTTCAGTGTAACAGTCACCGGGGGCAGCTGGGGGCTGCTGCCATCGCTCGACTTCTCCTGTGACTCCGCTGGCTCAGCTTTGACCGAGGTGTCCGCCGGAGCAGCGGGGACGTTGTCCCTGACTGTCACGGTTTGGGGAAGCTCGTCTAAGAGAAGAGGGTTTTTTTTGTCAGCCATCCTCAGCAGATAAAGTTAGTGAGCAGGAATCTGAGGCCACGCAGAGACGCTTGCGCTTTGGAGCCTGAATATGATCTACCATCTTTCCTGAGACGTCCGAGTTCGGACAGTGACGTCAGTCACTTACCTTTCTTCCTGAGGCCTCTGTCTCTTGCCACGAGTCCAAGTCCCATCATCTTGGGCCCGGCGCCGTAGATCTGCAGCTTCTTCAACTCTGGGTTCTTCTCAATGTCCTCCTCTGTCGGTTCAGGCTGAGGACAAAAACACACGTCCACTGTGATGAAAACATGCCGAGTGCCTCATCGGTCCAAAGCACACAGAGCAAAGCCAAGAGCAGGACAGAGTTGAAACGGGCACAGCGACGCGTCACAAGAACAGGCTCATTCTGGGTTAGGAGGACAGGAGGCGAAAGCTTGGGAGGGGCAGGCCCTCCGCTGGCAGAGGCAAAGTGACTACTGACTCAGGAACACTCGAACATCATGGCACTTGTTTGTTGCAGGTTTGATTCGACCCTTTAACACCGACGGTTTCCTACATCGGTGCTAGAATACTTTGGAGTACTGTATTTTCACCATTTCACCATCAGAAAATGTCCAACGGTTCCTAGAAGGAAGCAATGCTGCTGTCATTACGGTAATCCCATTCACTCTGTTGCCGGCAGCCGGCAAATCATTACCGTAATGACAGTAACAGTAACCTTTGAGGAACCGATCAATTTTCAGAATGCTAGCGTGAATGTATAAAACACTTGTCACTTAATGTCAATAAGGTAGGAAATTCAGGTTTTTAAAAAATTACATTTTTTAATTTCAATCTAAATTTTACATATGTTAACATCTACTTTTAACAACACTTAAAACCTAAATAAATATGAATTGTCCTTTGAGGTCAAATGGGCTGAACAATGCTTCTAGGTAAACTCAGTCGAGTGCATTCAGTAAAAAGATTTGTCCACCAAGTCATTCAGTTGTGTGAGTTATTAATGTCACTTGACTCCTTCAAAGGCCAATGAATCGGCTGAACTGTGAAATGAACCAATCTTGAACCAGTCAGTGAACCAGTCAGTGAATCAGTACAGTTCCTTCACTAAAAAGATGAATTCCTTTGAACAAATTGGTCCCGACCAGGACAACACTAGTATCAGTCTGACCGGTAAGAGCAGCGTACGCTCTCTTCATTTATCTCTAATAAAACTTCATCAACCCACATTCATAAAACAGTTTCAATAAAGAATGAATCCCTCGTACTGGTTTCCAGCTTTTCTCTTCATTGTCCATGTTTTTCCACCTGCACCAAAAACCTCCTGCGCAGTCACAACAAACGTTTGTCTTCTGTCTGCAGCACGATTCATGTCATGATGTTACTGAGGTGAGACACAGCTCAAGCTACTAAAAAACAACACTGACGACACACAATGATGCTCCACCAGCGAGCTGATTTCAGTCCACAGCCGTACTACGTCCAACCCTTTAACACCGTTGCAAACATTCACGCTAGCATTCTTTGGAGTTAATTACATGACTATTTGCACTATGAGAAAATGGTTCTGAATGCTGACACGTGTTACTCGGTTCCTCTATCTGATGCGAAGAAGGACCTGAAAGTTGACAACAGTCTTGTTGCTGTCATTATGGTAATGACTCACTACTTGGAACAGAGTGAATGGGATTACCGTAATGACAGCAACATGGCTGTTCTCAACTTTCGTCTCCAGTCATGTTTTTCTGAGCGTAAATAGTCATGTAATTACGGTACTCCACAGTATGCTAGGGCTATCGTAGCGCTGGGGATAGCGTTGGTGCTAAAAGGTTAACTAAAGGGGCAGTTCCATTTGTTCCATCCTCTGTTACGCTGGTAAAACTGTGGACCAAGTTTTTCCAAATGCCTTGGTGCCTTCCATTAGTTCAGAAATCGAGCTTCTTAACAGACCACAACTCTGAAGCCCGATTAAATGAAACTTGTGAGCTTTTTCTGTAAAAGTACACTCAGCGAAAACACAAGCAGCCAGGCTGTAGTATTAAGAAGAGAGAGAGGCAGAACAGCGTGCAAGTGCAAAGCCACAAAATCAGCCCGGTGATCAGAGTTTCAAGCCGAAGACAGTCAGAGACAGAGACAGAGCATGAGTGGAAGACAAGAAGTTAAGAGCTTTATCAGGAATCTAATTGACATATATCTACATTCCTGTATTCTGGCGATGGGATGGAAAAGTTCCATAAATGAATTATTGGGCTCACACTGGATGGTAAAAACATTGCTAACAGTCATATGTGAGGCTCCAATAGACCTTTGTCCACCATGAGAAGAGACCCAGAGGTGTGTGTTCACCTGCTGGTGTTCTAACCCTGATACAGTCATACTAGCATATGCTGGAGTACCATAATTACACGACTATTTGCACAATTAGAAAGCCTTGAACGGTTCCTGAAAGCTGAGACGTGTCCCTCAGTTGTCCAAGAAGAAGACGTTCTGCTGTCATTACGGTAATGACTCACTGGCTTCCGCCAACAGAGCAAATGGGATTACCGTAAAGACAGCAACACAGACTTTCTCAACTTTCAGGATCAGATGGACGTTTTCTCCTTCACACCAGGAGGAGGAACCAACTCACTTCTTTCAGCTTTCAGGAACCATTTTGATTGCGCAAATAGTCACATAATTACGGTACTCCAAGGGATGCTAGTGCATGTAGGCCGGGTCAAAAATCCCACAATGCCACAGATGTCTTTTTATCAACATGTCATGTGGCCTGTTGGTGGACAACCTGAAGAACTACGGAGCAGAGGGCTGTCAGGTGTTAAAGAGAATGTACCGGTGGTAAGTTAAAAAAAAGAAGTGAGCATCTTTGGAAAGGGTTAAAGAGGCGGGGAGGGAGCAGGTGAGCTCATACGCTCAAGAGGCAGTACCGCAGAGATGAGTTGAGAGCCAGTGGTGAGAGGATGGGGGGCCAGATCCTCTGGACCCTGCAGGGGGAGACAATAACAGCAACAATAAACTAAGACAAGAGGGAAAAGGATGGAACAGGATGGGCGAGAGGCTGGAGCAGCTGAGGGGAAGAACGGCACTGAGACTCTGACTTCCATCCATGATTGGTTCTTTTGAGTTTGTCTGAGAAGGAAGTGTTGCAACATGTTTTAAAACCTTTTTGCTTCACTCTGGTGTTTGTGGTCGACCAGTCGGACCTTCAGTCACCTTTCTGATGGAATTTGTATTATTATACATTGGCGCTTTCCCACTGCACAGTTCCAGCTCAGCTCGGCTTGGTTCCAGACAGGCTCTTTTCCAGTACAATTCAGTTCCTCATCGATGTGGGTTCTGATGTCACAGGCCTGTGACCAAATGTGCAAAACTGCTGCGATGGCGTTTTTTAACCGTGACAAAAATCAACGCAACGTCTGTTCTTCATGTTCAGACATGAGAATGCGATGAGCAATAAAGAACTGAATCGCTATCACCAGTCAAACTGGTAGACCCTGTGGAGGGTAGCGCTTGGGATGGCCCCCTGTCTGCAGTGACCAATCAGAGTCTAGCACTCTGTGACGTCACATGTTTAGTACCAGCTCAGCTCGCTTGGAACCTCAAAGGAGGTGGAACTTAAAACAAAAAGGTACCAGGTTCTATCACCAGTGAAAATTAAAAAGCAGGATAGAGCGGTGCCGAGTGGAGTCTAGCTGGAAATGTGTGGTGGAAAAGCCCCGTTCATCTTTGGCTGCGGCCCTGTAAACAGTGCCATCATTTGATATGACAACAGCTGTCACACACGGACATAGCAGAGGTTGGTACCAGATAAAAATGGACCTGTGGTCGTAACACCAGCTTCACATGATTATGATGATCTACACTAATCAGCTGGTAACTATTTCCACAAAACAATACAAATCACACATATAATTAAACGTTACAGCCTCAGTGACGTGGAAACTTAACATTCACTGACAAATAGGTCACTGACGACCCAGGATTGAGGCGACGTCCGATTACATAACTGCCATTAAATAACAGCAGAGGTCAGCACACTTATGCAGTGTATCAACAAAATTACTTTTTTTTTTACAGGATGGATCTTCTGAAATGAATGTGTGAGTGTGTGTCGGTTCAACAAAGAAGACACAATAAGCGATGGAGCCCAGGGAAGAGCAAAGACAGGAGAGGTGCAAAGGGGGAATCGGAGGTGAAGCAAGCTGCTCTGAGTGCACGGTCACATCCTCTAAACTCACGCTGAAACCGATGAGCACAGAGTGACGACAGCGTGACAACACTGGGTTTGTTTGTCATGTCGGATGTGCTGCAGCAGTTATTTATAGCTAACTTATGTCAGAAAACTGAGGAGGTCCGGCTTAGTACTCACACACACTGAGCACACTCCAGACTCAAGCCCAGTTGATGCTCCTGCGTTGAACTGACACGGTCCCAACGTCGGACCCTACGCTGAGGTCCGACACCATCGTAAGCGTTTCTACTTACGTCTGTCTGCGTTGAACCTCGCTGACGTGTTTCATTTTTTTTCAGTATTTTTCTTCTGAAAGTGATCGGATGTGGTTGTTGAACGAACTACGCCGTGATCAGCGTAATTTCTGGGTGATTTTTCATCTACTGGTCAGTTCTATTTTCTCTGCAAATAGACGTTCCGCTCCGAGAGCTGGGAAAGTCACGTGGTAGAAACAGTCCACTCACACTTGGGGAGCTGAAGTAAAGTACTGTCACTCACGTCCGGCTGGCAGCGGTTGGCTCTGCGTCCGTAGCTGCTCATCTTGGATGGTTGAACCGACTGTCGCAGCGGGATGGAGTGGGGCTTATACTCTTTATCCACATCCTCACCTTCGTAATGCTTTGGCTTGCAGTGCTAAAATGACATTTCAAGGGACAAAGAGTGTTTACAGAGCCACTGTCATCTGGAGCCAGTACGACCAGAAAGAGTGTGAGAGGGGGTACCGGCAGGCTGGCCCCGGACTGGAACATTTCAAAGGGATACACGATCCTCTCATAGTGCGAGCGCAGAAGAGAACCGATGTTCTTGCCCGTCGGATAGCCGAGCCTCTGGGCCACACGAGCCCAGCGCCGTTCTTTGCAGACCATCTCAAAGCCTCCTTCATCTGTCACAACCTGGAACCGCAAACACATTTTTGGAATAATTAGGTAACTTTTATGTAAAGAACGGAAACGCCGTTCAAAGACAGTCGAGTGTTCACCTTTGATAGACTGAACAGATCGAGGATCCGTCTTTCGATGTGTGGGATTTTCAGGGAGGACGCCTGAATCTCCCAGAACCTGGCGATGCGGTCCAGATAATTAAGCTTCACTCTGGTCTCCGCCTGAAACGAGAAGTATGAAGAACCACCGTGGTGGTCATTCCCAGGTCGGCCAACGACCTCAAACAATCAGTGCGCTCGTCAATTTATTTATTAGTGATTGAAGAAAATATGTATACCTCCAACTCATTTAATCTCTGGATTCGGGGGGTGAAGCGGAAGGTATCCAGCTCCACTGAAAATGGCGGCTGCCAGTCCTGTTTTACAAAGAAATTAACTTGTTGAGGTTAAAGTGAATTAATGTGGATGATTAATGATCTGACTGTGGCGTTCTATCCGAGTTCATCTGCCACCGCTCCAAAGGAAGTGGAAGAGTTCATATAAGCTCCATTACTTCCTCTGGTCTCTCTGCAGCCTGGTGACACACCTGAGGGGACTACCGTCATGTATCCACACAAACACGCTCAGATCCCTCACTGATCCCATACGTCTCATAGACAAACTGGTTTTTAGACATTTCTTCAGTGAGTTAAAATTAGACCGAACGTATGTTCAGAGCACGAAGACGCGCTGGATGACAAGCAGCGTCAAACTGGTTCAACAGGGTCACCAGGGTTGGTTTATCAAAATGGAAAGAGGAAAATATGCAGCATAATAAATATCTACTGTCACTTCTTTCTTTCTTCCAATTTCAACTGCACCCATAAAAACAACAGTGTAATTCAACAAGTGCTCGGTTTAGGATTGGAATGTTTAGATAAAATATCAAGGGATGTTCCTGTTGACCAGTGAAACAAATTTAACTTGAAGATGACAACATGTCCCTCAAAAACAAAATATTGGGATCACCGTGACGTGTTTTAAAACAAATTACAAACTAGATGAGGTGTACAACATTCTTTATCATCCATGTCACCAGATTTAAAGAAGGGCAGTTGGATCATCTTTATGACTATTCATTAATTACAGCGGGGCACACAGGATTATTGGGGAATGGGAAATTGTAACAGAAGTGTGTGTGTGTGTGGTGGTGGTGGTGGGGGGGTGGGGGGCTCTTCTTCCATAACATGCAAACACGGGCAGATATTTACTTCTGGAGGTCGGATTTTGCAGATTCCAGACTTCTCCGCAATTGGACGAATCTTGGCAATGTAGCCCAGGGGATCCTGGAACTCGTCCCATGAGGGCTCAAACACGGGACACTCCGGAGGAGGTAAAAACTCTTCCCCTTCCATCGCCCTGACAACAGCAGGAGTGAAATGTCAAACCTCCGGTCATGACAAGATCAAGACTGTGAAATGCAAACATGAAGACATTTATGTCCACAATCACCGGTTTAATTGGTGCAAATTCTAAAATGCCAGGATTTTTTTTTTTTTTTACAGTTTTAATTGGCTTTAATTGTATTAGACAAAACTATCACTGCATTCTCATATTTTGACTTACAAGTATTAATAATGTCCCTCTTGGGGCATGAAAATGGCTGCAGGCCATGTGTCTTTTTAATTAAAAATTTGATTAAATGCTCAAAACATCTCAAAATCTCTATATGAGCATATTAGCTTAATTCAAACATGAACCAAATAAACCAGCTTCAAAGAAATATAGGCAAATCAAATTACTCCACACTAGGTCACAGGACTTGTTGATTCATTCTATTGAATTACCTCCCAGACGTGCTTCAAATGTCTTACCTTTAATAATATGGCAATGAATATAGATGACTGAAAAGAAGTTTTTAAAACAAAGGCTGTTTTTCCACAGTATACCTTTCCAGACACTAACGTTGCTGTCAGAAGAATACCCACTAGATTCCAGCACACTTGTTCCACTGTCAGGTTTATCTCCTTTTTTCAAAATGAACATGTGCTTGAAACAAGTGATTGTCCAAAAAAAGTTACAGGTGATGTCTTATTTTAAATGTAACGGCATTTACATAACTGCAAATGAGACTTTTTGACTTGAAAGCAGACAAATATTCACAGTAAGAATATCATTTTTGTAGTAGATTCAATAAAAAAATAGCAATTACCACATTAAATAAACATGATGGCAACATGTAGGAATGCTCCTGACACATGATCCGTGTTATGTACTACCAGGGACTAGGTAAAATCAACTACCTTAAGTTTGGTCAGAGTCATTTGCTCATGATGATGCTTATTGCTGGGACTTGATGTTTTCAGTGTGTCTGATCTTTGCAGGCTTAGAGCCCAACAAAGGCGTGGAGGCCATGAACCCTCAGAAGGCCAGGAAGACATCACTTCCCGGTGGGCTGGGCTCATTTAAAGGCCTTTTTACCTTCCAAATAACAAACCAACCATAATCCACTCCAGGAGCAATGCTAATCACACATTGATGCTATTTAACGCACCATGTTCAACTGGCTCTACTACGTATCAGAGCCGGCGTTGACAGTCTTTCAGTGGGGAGAAATAGGGAGAACGAACATTCTAAGACATCGACGTGAGTGTCGTTATGTCATTCACCTGTGGTCAACAATGAGATGTGCTAGTGCCCATTGTCCAGCTAACAGGGGGAAGCTAACGAATGGCTAACTATAGCGCTGCACCGAGGCCTCCTTCGGTTCCCCAGCCCGGTTAGTTAGCTTCGTGTTAACGGACTGGCTAACAACACCAGGCAAATTCACTGCAATCAAGCTAACCCCCGACACCTGGTGCTATGAACCAGGTGATGGGGGGTTATTCCACGAATTCTCGCCACACGCCGCCATTAACAGATGCACATACGCTTCCGTGACCCACTGCATTCGGTGTAACTGACCCGTAGACACGTCTGTGTGCCGGGGTACGTTCGAGCTGGTGGCCGCTCTCCTTCCGCTGTTGTTGTGATGGCTGCTGCTGGTACTGGTGATGCTTAGCTAACGTCGGCCAGCTGTGCTCGGAGCCGTTAGCAAGCTGCCGCTGGTAAAAGTTGAGCCGGTTCTCTCCCTCAGTTCTCCATGTACTCCGTTCTGGCAAAGCCCGCGGGCTCAACACACGAGTGTCGGGCGTTCGTTCACTAGTAGGCGAGGGTTGTGTCGTTGTGGATTGTTTCCCTGCCAGTACCATCACTCTCTTCAGGCCATCCTGTTTCTTGACGAGGCGCCATCTTAGTTTTTTTCCTCACGACCGAAGCACGACCACAAATCTTCACAGCACGTCCGCCACGTTCACTCCCTGAAAGTAGTGCCCACGTGCCCAAATGAAGCAGCAGAGGGACTTATTTCGTGCTGCTTACGAAGAGTTCATTGGAACAAATTCACTTCAAACTATTCCAACAACTGTTTTCTCCACACTATAAACGCAGGAAAAAAACTCAAAAATACTGAAGCACAATTGCATTCATCCAGTTAAAACATACACCTTATCTTGTATTTATGACATTCTGATTTTGTAATCGTAAACACACACCCCTTGACACAAGCTCAAATGCTAGCTAGCAGGCGGATCTTTGCTCGGAATGATGATTATAATCAGTAAAGCTGTTTGGACAAAATTTGGCGAACCTTGTAGTGTGACTCACTTTTTTTGTTGTCGTCTTCTTTTTCTTCCCATATCCACCTTGTCCGAGCAACCAGCACCACTGGAAACAGTGAAGTAGTATCAAAAGCTGAGCAGTTAACAGCAGTTTTGCTGTTTGCTGTCAGCAGTTTTGCTGTTCACTGCTGTTAATATTCGTATTTTGTGGGAAATTATCGTCCAAACTGCAAAATTATAATAGTGATGTGTCCTTCGTGATGAAGCTTCGAAGCGTGTGTCGAATAATTCAAGAGCGCGTATCAAGTATTGTATATACGTATGTACACCGATGGTCCGATACAAACTTTTAAGTGTTTAAGTCTAAGAAACATTTCCTTTGATCAACAACTTCAAAGCTGCTTTGATGTGCAGAGTCACATGACCAATGACAGATGAAGCAGTAACTGCTCCGGTCGCCTAACTGCCTGGTACAACCGTACATTCACAGAATGATCAAACGATTGTACATTTGGTTTTATTGTAGATTATCCATTGTATATCGTCCATTGTACAAATACAAAGTTACAATTACTGTACCTGTACTGTACCACCTAGCAACGCTGGCTAACAGTGATGTTGTTGGTGTTATCTCGTTGCCTAGGTAACTAATATGGAAGTAGTTCGAACCCTTCAAACTTGGTTTGATGTTGTGTGTGTGTGGATGCATTAAGCAAGTGAACGGCTCAGTTTCGCTCACGAATGAAAAATGCAAATGCGCGTTTCTCACTTCCGCTCAGCCTGAGCTGGTCAGAGTGCAAGTGAGAGGTTTCCAACAACCCACTCTGCTTCCTCCAACTAAACATTAAACACATCTTGTGTATCTGCCTTTCATCGTCATTGTAACGATCTCTAATTTAACGTACCAAGTCATTTAAGTGTTCTTCTTAATTTGGGGGTTTCTATGGAGACAGAACAGCTGTGTGTGTGCTCAGCTCTCAGTCAGAGCTGCTCACCATGAACGCTCAGCTACTTAACGTCCACTGCATGTGTATAGGAAGCAAAAACTTCAGCATTTTGTACATTTGAATGCAATTTTATTCCCATATTTGTGAAATAAAAACATCAACTTGTGAATGCGTGTGTGTATGTGTGTGTGTGTGTGGGGGGGGGTGTGGGTTGTGTGGTGCTCGGGGCAGCAG
>CAAKHB010006977.1:28971-39569 GCA_901007665.1 Aeoliscus strigatus
GGGGGGGGGGGGGGGGGGGGGGGGGGGGGGGGGGGGGGGGGGGGGGGGGGGGGGGGGGGGGGTAAAGGGGAGTGTGGTGGGGGAGGAGGGATGGAAGAGAGAGGAGGGTACTGGGGCAGATACGGGCCGGCGGCCGCTGTGTGATGTGCGTTGACGGTGGCGGACGGTAGATTGTGAGGCAGCGTGCCGAAGATGAAGTGTGTTTGATGGGTGGGGTGGCTGGCTGGGTGGGGGGTGTGCACGTGCCCGGGGTGGGTTTGGGAGTGTGCATGTGGGTGCGGATGGGAATGAGACAAGGTTAGTGGAGGTTTGGTACCAGGGCCGCTGCCCCCTCTGATGGAGTGTGAAGGAGGCACGTGGTACAGGGTGAACTGTGGGTTCTGGGAATGTTGGGAGAGAGGAGAAAGGGGGGGCGGGCATCCCACCACCATGTTGGCGTAGCGACCCGGCAGTCCATGCTGGGAGAGCTGGGAGAGATGGGCCAGCTGCGGGTGCTGGCCGAGGGGTGGGCCAAGCGGCGGACGACAAGGTAGTGGGCCTCTCTGTATAGTATGGGGGGGCACCCCTGGCAAAGGTGGAGGGACACTTTGGACGTGGTAACGATGGTGATGGTAGTACGGTGGCGGGGGCTGCACGGTAGCCGCGTGGCAGTATTGTGCGTGCAGTGCCTGGATCTTGGAAGGCACCCCCTCCATCTGCTGGCACAGAGATGAAGGGGAGTGAGGAGGGGGCCCTCCCGTGGTCGGTGGGGGGACAGGAGCGGGGTAGGGTGGCCCCGGTGGAATAAGGGGCCCTGGTGGTTTGGCGCGTTTGCTGCCGAACAAAGAGCCCAGGAAGGAGCCGCTGTTGTTGCTGCTGCTCCCCCCAGGGCCACTCCCTGCTCCTGCTCTCTCTGCACTGCTGGAGACTCCCCCAACTACTGTCCCAGCAGTGGTATGTTGCTGCCCCGGCCCACCCCCCACCCCCGTCCCGGGGCTCAGGATGGGGCGATGAGGCCGGAAGTCTTCTGTTCCATAGCAGCCAGGGACACCCGGGACTGCGTAGCGCTGGTGAGGCTGGGGGCTGCTAATGATGGAGCCCTGGGGGGATAAAACATCAGAGAAGGTCATAAACACACGGAGCGTTCTACTTTTGGGAAACACAGAGTTGTTTCCGTTCCAGTTTCATCGTGTGTCACAAAAATGGAGAGACGCAGTTTAAATGCAAAATATATATAAAAGTAAGTGAGCTAAATAAAGGGATGAGGTGTGTTAGTCAGTGTGGCAGAGACGTAGGTCTGTGGGGGGCAGAGCTAAGAGATTGACGCGTCAATCGTTCATCTCCGTCCACGCACGGGGCCTAGGTGATCCCTAGAGACAGCAACACCATGATTAGAACAAGCATTAGAACTGTTGAAGACCCAAACAGCCAGCAGAGCCGTAACAGCGACGTAGTAGTTTGGTAAAAAGGAAGGCCATCTTGTGCTAGTTGTTAGCTGATAATCAACACGTCATGGCTCCACTAAACGGAACAACGTTTACTGACAACGAATCAAACAGTTGTGTGTACGAATCACTGAAATGAACAAAGGCTTCAGTGATACAAGAACAGTAAAAAGTTTATACGAAAAATGCTAATACCGCTAATGCTACGTGTCGCCATCTTGGATTCTGAATTTGGGGTCTGGACTTCCTTGGTTAGGGAGTTGTTTCTGTCTGCACAATTTGGAAAACGATTTGAATACTGTCTTGGACTGCAAATGGAACTCATAATTAGATCTAACTTTAAAAATTAGTAGCTTTTCCATCACGGATCGACTCGACTCTACTCGTCTCAACTTTTTGCCTCCTGCGGCGATGTTCCAAGTGAGCTGAGCCAGTACTAAACATGTGACATCACAGAGTGCCGGCATGTGATTGGTCACTACAGACAGAGGGACGTCTCAAGCGCTCCCTTCGACAATAGCAACACAGTTCTTTATTCCTCAGCTCGTACTCAGCAATACACACACTGTGGACGGTCAGGGAAGAACAGACGTTGGTGTGTTTGGTGTTTGAGGTCCGTGTCTGCGTTCGCGTCCTGCTCCACAAACATCAGAAGGTTCTCCATCTCCTCCATGTCCAACAGGTGTCTCTGTCATGTATACGAAACAAACGTCGCGTAGCCGGCGCTGTGACTTCAGCACTCACATCGAGGAGGAACTGAACCGTGATGGAAAAGTGCCCGAACCAAACCGAGTAGAGCCGAGCCGAGCCGGAAGGACATGTGTGTATGATTGGGTGAAGGACAAACGAGTAGGAACACATACACATACAACCATGGTGGGTGTGAGGACAGGACACGAGGACACACACGTGCTGTGCAGGACGAAGCACCACTGATGTGTTGAAGGTTGAAACGTTCCACATCTCATCTTTGTGACTTACTTCCATGGTACTGTCCAGAGAACCAACACTGTTCCTGCGACCTCGTTTCCCTGCACCCCACCAGGAAGAGTCATATTAGCAAAGGGAGGAAGATTTGTTACGAACAACGACATCGGCCGCGTTGAAACGTCAGAGAGAGACGGCCAGTGAGTGGCAGAAGAGACAAACTCACAGGGTGACTCCGCGAACATGAAGATCACCGCAGAAATTCAAAATCTTACCAAGAAATTTTGTCTTATGTCGAATCAAAATGTCAAATTTCTGGTCATAAAATCTTTTTACACTTAAAATAAGACACATCACCTGAAAAAGTTGTTTCTACATAATTTTCACTTGTTTCAAGCTAATTTTCACTTAAAAAGCAGTAAAATCGGCCAGTGGGACAAGTGTTTTGTTGTTATTATGAACAAAAAAATCCACTGTCACTGTTCCACTGTCACATTTTCGTGCTTATTTCAAGTGAAATTTGTCTCTACACAAGTTTCAGTTGATGTGTTGTACTTTAATCGTAAAGATTTTTTTAAATCTAGAAATGAGACATTTCGCTGAGAAACAAAACAAATATTCTTGGTGAGAGTCTGAGTTTTTGAGGTGAATGACCTGGTCTCTGAGGTGCTGGTAGCTCACCTGCCTCCGAGAGGTCCCTGAGAGATGAACTGAGCGCAGTGCGTTTGAGACCCTCACCCACTGAGCAGTTGTCATCAAAACTCGTCCTTCCCATGGTGCCATTCACAACATCACCCTTTACACCTACGCCTCCTCCAACCACACCTCCGCTGAGCAGGCTGGGCCGCATCACACCTTTCTGCTTCTCCAGCTCGGCTGTAAACAAACAGGGAGTCACATCCACTGGTCCATGTCCTCATTTGCCAGGAGTCATCACAACCGTTGACACACGACGTCCTCTGACATATAGAGTTCTGCGTAATGGCCACTAGATGGCGTACTTACACTCAACTCTGTACTTCTCCATCTCCTGCACTTCAGCAACACTCTCCCGGAGGTCGCTGACAAACCGGGTGCGGTCCTGCTGACTCGGAGCCATGAAGACGATCAGAACCTTCCTTTCTCCTCCCAGCACTGCTGTGGTCAAGCGGATGCCATGAGGGTAGTCTATAAGGTGGAAAAGATGAAACACGTTCATCCCTCTCCGAGAGAACACATGAAATGTGCAAAAAAACCCCAAAAAGTCTCACAAGAGTTCTGGAACATGTGAACTTGCATCTCCACCAGCGGGAATGATTGTCTGAAACTGTAAGTCACTGAGGTTTTTTTCTTCTGGAAGATCTTTGTTACCTGATGCAGACAGACAGCATGTTCTGATGGAGGCAAAACACACTGACAAACACCTCTGAGACCTCTGTGAACATGTGTGTGTGTGTGTGTGTGTGTGTGTGTGTGGCGGGGGTGTCTCACCACCAGAAGGTCGTTAAAGAGAAAGACCTCTCGCTGATGCACTCCGGTTCTCTGAGGTCTGTTGGGGTCGGGCACCTCGTAGAGCTGGCAGCAACACACCAGCCTGCGGTGGGGGAGGGACAGAACCTACGGACGAACACACCAGCTGAGTGAACGTCTTCCTCAGACGGAGCATCAACCTGTGTTCCTGTTCTGGAAACCGTCAATGAATGTTGGGGAACTCACCGGCTTCTTGCCCACGATGACTCTTTCCACCGCCTGCACTTGGGACACGTGGTCGTCGTTGGTCCGGAGCTCCCATTTCTGTATCCGCTGGTAGATTCCAACAAGCAGGTCCCGTGGAATGTCCTGACCGTTGTCCACACCTTTGATGGGGACAGGCGGGATAATGAGTTCTTCCATAAAAACCATGTGACACAAAGCACACAAACAAGCAGGACAACTAAAGCCCAACGTCTGCTTCTGTGCTGAACTGACGTGGACCCTCCATCGTACCCTACGGAGGTCCCAAGCGGCCCTGAGTGCTTCCTCTGCTGTCTGTCTCGTAGCTCTGCGTTGAATCTTGCCACCATGTTAAATGTTTTTTCTGGTTATCTGTGTTTTTCTTTGTTTCCTTCAAGCAACATCCACCAAAAGTGAGCGAATCTGGTTACTGCACTAACAACTAACAACATTAGTCATTACCTCGGCTTCACCTATTTCATTCCACACATCTGCATTATATGTAGTACTGTAATTATTGTATTTTTTAAATTTTATTCAACCTCATTTTATCGTATTTTATTTTTAGTACTGTGTGTAGTGTCGATACGTCAGAGATAAACGTCGGACACTTGGTTGGTTGACTGGTCATCTGTGCTTTTCCTTCAAGCGATAGCGGCTGGAAGAGATCTTCTTATGGTCGGTTCTATTTCTAAGTCACGTGACACAAACAGTCCAATCACAGTCGTCTGTGCCCGTCCACGTAGCAGCGACGACCACTCCCGTTCATGGTGATGCTGAAATTCACTGCACCTAAAGCTACAAAAAGTACTACCCTCCATCATACCCTACGCCGTAGGCAACGGGCAGACATGACCCCACGCCGCAGGTACGCCGTCCATTTGATCCAGCGTAAACAGGACTTTACACACCTCTCAAATTCTTGATGAAATCCTCCAGTTTCATCTTGCGCTCTGCTTTGACGTTGGGACTGTACATGTCCGTGTTCAGCAGGATTATGGCAAAGGCCAAGATGAAGATGGTGTCGGGGTTCTGGAACTGTCGGACCAGAATTGGATTGCACATGCAGTACCTCTGGCTGCACAAGAAACAGAAATAACAAGTTCCAACAATGTTATCGCAGCTGGACCTGTTGAAAGCCGTTGTACTTTTTATTTGTCTCTGGCGTTCTGTCTGCACAGAACCGTATCCGTATCCAACACACACAAACCTGAAAGCTTCGATGAGCCGCTCCACCTTCTGAGCTTCTCCCTGAACTTTGATCTGAGCCTGGAACTTCCTGAGGGCGTCGTCCAGGTCCATTCCTGAGAAGTCCATTTCATCCACCACACAGCTGAAACCCACACAGCACAGCTCAGTCATTCCAAACCCTGCTGACTCTGGAACATTCCACGCAGATTCTCAGTTGTCACAAATCATTGGCGTGAGGCGAGGACTGGGTTTGTCTCACTGCCAGCGGCGCTTCGCTTCAATTACGATCTGTGAGCTCAATTTCATATGAAACTAAACAGAAGGAATGATCTCCGGAATGCTCCGCGCTCCAGTACTCACTCTAAAACGTCTTTGTTGAACTGCTTCTGTCGGTTTCCCAGGAACTCGCCGATCATCTGCCGGCTCAGACCTTTCCTCTCCAGGATGAAGCGAGCGATCCCCACTGGGGTGTCGGACACAAAGCCTCGCTCGATCAGGTACTGGATCCCCTTCTCCGGCTTCCTGCAGTTAGTCAACAGTCTGTGAGGAGTCCTCCAGGTCACAGTAACTTCACTTGTAGAGAACTGGACTTGTTTGCTTGAAGGAAGTTCTCAGATGAGTGGCAAAACTTCTTCAAGCAAACTAGCAAGTCCAGTTGTCTACACTCGTTTTTTTACTACGACTCCATCAATCAATCATTCATCTGTACCATCCCCAGTACAACTCCACCGGTACTACATCAAGAACATCTCCCGACTCTCTGACCCTCTCTGACAGACTGTCAGACTCTGTCGTGGAGACCCTCATCCATGTCTTCACAACCTCCCGGTTGGACGACTGCAGTGGGGTTCTGGTGGGGGGACCAGGTGAAGCCCTGGACAAGCTCCAGTCCGTGTAGAACTCAGCTCCAAACTCTGGCAGCATCACCCCAACCGTGGTCCACCTCCACTGCCTCCGCTACTGCTACTGCTACTTCTCTGCTACTGCATGGATACCTGTCCGACCTCCTGTATCCATCTTCGGTCGACTTCAGTCAGTTACTGAAACCCACAGATGTGTCATTTCAGTCAGTAGCGCTTCCTGTGTCCTTACACCTGATTGATCCTGTGCGTTCTTTTAAAAACTTCAGTTGAAGACACTGATGTGTTCAGTTGAGTGGGCGGAATTTATTATGTTTATTTCAACTGATTTGTTTTGTTGTTGTTTTGTTTGTTGTATGTTAATTCTTCCCATCTTTGGCCAGAAACACGGAAACAGAATAGTTTTGAAAACTTTTCCGTACACACGGAGACAGAACCGGACGTTTTAAAAACGTTTTCTGTCCACACTTGATGTGTGCGTCCACGCAAAATCCAGTGAATATACTGTAGTACATCCTCCAGGCCTGTAGGTGGAGCTGTAACACTGACACAGAAATACACCATCAGAGACGAAGACATGGAGCAGGAGATGGAAACAAACACGGCAGAATGTGAACAGAACCAAAAGGAGACATCACATTCAACACGGTGACGCGCCATTGTTGTTGTTAGCCAGTTAGCATTTGTCTGTGAAAAGCACTGTGCACATAAAGTTTAGTTACATATTCTTCTTACTGTTTTTCATAAATGTCTTACTTGTTGAAGAGGTTGAGGCCAATCCGGTACTGGCGTCTCTGCACCACGTCACTGTTGAAGGGGGGAGAGTCCCAGCTGTGGCGGCTTTCCCTCTGATAGGTCTGCTTGCCCAGCGGCGGCAGTGGCTCCCGCAGGCTGTCCTGAGACGAGGAGCCCGAGCTGCAGTTCACCGTCTCGTTGGAGTTGGTGGTGGAGTTGAGAGAGTCGTTGTCTCCGTCGGAGCACGGCTGTTCTAGCCCGCCGGAGGGCAGAGCTGTGGAGGACGAGGAGGACAGGGGGGTGGTGGGCGGCTGCTGGGGCGACGAGGACGACGATGGTGTGTCTGGGTACTGATGGTGGTGGATGGGGTGGTGGTGGTGGTGGTGGTGGTGGTGAGGTGCCACTTGGTGGGGGATGTGCGTGGGTATGGGTCTGCTGGGCGCCCGGATCTGCCCCTGGGCGGCTGCGGTGGAGGGTGGGCGGGGTCCTGTGGTTGGGGAGTGTTTGAGGGTTCCCTGAGGAGAGCCCCCACCCACGCCAGGCTCCTGCTCGTACACCAGCTGTCTGGTCAGAGAGCCGCGGTCGGAGCGGTCGCTCATGTCCACGGAGCTGTCACTTGGGGGCTCGATGGTTAGCAGGGGCAGATGTGCCCCCCTGAGGCGATAGTCTCTGCACTCAGTGCACGGGGTGCTGCGCCGGCTGTTACTGCTGCCCCCTCCTTCAGTGTCCCTGCTGTCCTCACGTCCTCCGACGCCACCACCGGGGCCCCAGTACTCTGTGTCAGTGCTGCTGGGGGCCCGGTCCAGGGACAGCGGGGAGGACGGCATGCCGTCATCCATGTACAGGGTGACGTCGCTGTAGGAGGTGGCCGTGCTGTCGCCATGCATACTGAGGCCTCCTCCGGCTCCTCTGGCCCGGTCGCCCAGACCACGTTGTGACGACGGGTTGCTGCTGCTGCTCCACACGCACTCCCCAAAGTCCTCGCTCATCCCTCCACCCTCCCTGCTGCCCTCCTGCGAGTCATCACGACCAGCACGGCACGTCAGGGCGTCATCTATGGAGTCAGCCAAGGACTTAACCTGGACCAGGGCAGAAAAAGGCTCGAATTATTATTTGATGTTCTGGGATGGGATCTGCTTTTATTTTATTTTATTCAATTCTTATTTACAAATGTGGCCTGACAAGAAGCCAAACCTTGAGGGAAAGAGGTGGGACACGAAAGATTATAGTACCAGAGATTCAAAATGATCGTCATCTCCCGTTGCTATGGTTACGGGGCGTGGTGTCGCGGTGACAGCCGGGCTAATGGCAGGGTTCACCTTGGACGAGTTGCCATCATTCACACTCACGTTCACACCTACACCACACCTGTTTATAGTGACCAATTAACCTCAGCATGCTTTTGGAGGTGGGAGGAAGCCGGAGTACCCGAAGAGAGCCCACACGGACACAGGAAGACCATGAAAACTCCAGACAGAAAGAAGATCCCAATCAAACCAGGGACCTTTGAGTGCTGGCTTCAAAGCTGATGTCGAATCATTCAGACAATTTCTGTGCAGCGCGTATCAAGGTTTGCGTCAATGACATGGTCATTGACATGGTCTTATAACTTGAAACATTCCTTTTGATCCACTACTTCAAGCTTTGATGTGCATAAAGTCACGTGACCAATGACGCGTGAAGCCGTGCCTGCTTTAGTCGCCTGAGTGACTGACAATGATCAAATCATCTACATTTAGCCATTTGAGATTATCGAGTAAACGTGCGAATTATTGTGCAAATATGATAATTATCACGTACCTGGAAACGCTGGTGTGAAGCACATCTTCAAACAGTCACGTGACCAACGACATATGAAGCAGTCCAAGCAGATATTCAGGGAATGATCAGATTATAGTGTTATGTCCTATGTTAGGCTTTTTGGAGGATTATTGATCGTACAGAGGGCCAAATGACGTACAAATACCACAATGATTGTACACCTGGCAGCGCTCCTCCTGTTAGAATGGTGAGACAGTGAACTCTCAGTTCCTTCAAATCAAACCTACACTCATAAATAAGTTTTATACTTCTTTTACTTCATTCTTAATGTATTTGTATTTGCCTTTTTCATGATATAGTGTGAACAAATGATAATGATGTGAACTGATGAAGGATTTTAAAACCCGTCCATAGTGTTGATGCTGCTGTAGATAAATCAACACACACGAAGAACCTGAGGAGGGAGAAGCATCACCTGTTTGGAGAAGGAATCCTCCAGGTGGGTGTAGCCTCCTGGGCGCTCAGGGTCGGGGGAGTGTGGTGGCCCGATGGCCACACTGTGAGTGAAGTTGGTCTGCGTCTGGGCCTGCTGCTGCGGCTGGCGCTCGTCAAACGAATACTGCAGTCTCATGTTGGACAGGATGATGCGTCGCGTCATGCGGCTTTCAGATGCAGAGCTTCGGAGCCGCTCAAAGTTCTTGTTCATGCGGTACTGTCTGAAGGCCGTCTGAATGGTCCGAGCTGCTCTGCGACTTACAAAGGAGCCGCCGTACTTTCTCTCCAGCATCTCGACCTGGTGAAAGAAAAAAAGAGTTTCGATTTGTGATGGACAGTGTGCAACTACATTAGTCATAAAAGAAAGGGTCAAGATGGCTGCAGCAGACTGGAGCGAGTCGCTAAGTTTCATCTGTGGTCCAAAACATTACAATACAGGAAAACATTCAGCAAAGCAAAACACAGCAAAATAAAAAAAAATCAATTAAAAAAAAAATAGTTGGTTGATGCTGACACAGCGCTCAACACCTCCTACGGCCCAACACCATGATTTTTGTTTTGGAAAGAGGAAAGAGTTTCTTGTGCTATACAAATGCAATGTATTATTACTATTCGTGATTAATTCATAATTCATCCATTAATTAATTATAACAATAATTATTATTATTATCAGCACTTATTATTATTATTATTATTATTATTATTATTATTATTATTATTATTATTATTATTATTATTATTATTATTATTATTATTATTATTATTATTATTATTATTTTTGTACTCATCCCAAACAGCAAGGAGGAATAAAAATGCATACCAAACTAAAGCTCAGGCTTTGATGATGATTCATAGCTCATTGGCTGAAAGAAGCTTCACAATGGAACGTTACAATCGCACCACAAGGCTATTCAGACTTTCAGTTTTCAGAGGAGCCACATTGTCAAACATCTCATGAGATAAACGGATATTCAAATTATTTCATGAAAGACAAGCAATATCCACGCAGAGACTAAACCAGAATAGTTTTAAAAACGTTTTCTATGATGTGTTTTTAAATTCAAAGTCTGATTTCAATGGCATAAAGATTCAGTTAGAAATTCGAATTCAAAGTATGATGGCACTGGTTTACTTCAGAAATGTGTGCATTCCCACAAATCCAGTCAATAAGCTATAGTACATATGCCAGGGCTATAGGTGGCGCTGAAGTAACGCTGCCACAGAAATACATCATCACAGAGAAGAAGACATGGAGCATGTGATGGAACCAAACACAGGAAGAAGAAGAAGATGGAGGAGAATGGGAATGGAACAAGGTTAGGAGGTTCCTGAAAGTTGAGAAGTTGCACTTCACAGGCCACTTGCTGTCATCACTGACTTGGTGGCTACCGTATTACATGGATGATTTCTGCGCAAATAGTCACAGAATTACAGTATGCTGGCATGAATGCAGTGTGTGTTTTTTTAAATAAAAAAATGGGGGGAGATCAGCATGTAAACAATGATTTGAGTT
>CAAKHB010006977.1:39589-49768 GCA_901007665.1 Aeoliscus strigatus
TCAGCAAAGCAAAACACAGCAAAATAAAAAAAAAATCAATTAAAAAAAAAATAGTTGGTTGATGCTGACACAGCGCTCAACACCTCCTACGGCCCAACACCATGATTTTTGTTTTGGAAAGAGGAAAGAGTTATTATTATTATCGTTATTATTATCGTTATTATTATTATTATTATTATTATTATTATCAGCACTTATTATTATTATTATTATTATTATTATTATTATTATTATTATTATTATTATTATTATTATTATTATTATTATTATTATTTTTGTACTCATCCCAAACAGCAAGGAGGAATAAAAATGCATACCAAACTAAAGCTCAGGCCTCAGGAGGCTCGTAATGACTGACATTCACAGGCAGTCAGTTCCCTTCTGTGATGATTCATAGCTCATTGGCTGAAAGAAGCTTCACAATGGAACGTTACAATCGCACCACAAGGCTATTCAGACTTTCAGTTTTCAGAGGAGCCACATTGTCAAACATGTCATGAGATAAACGGATATTCAAATTATTTCATGAAAGACAAGCAATATCCACGCAGAGACTAAACCAGAACAGTTTGTGTTTTTAAATTCAAAGTCTGATTTCAATGGCATAAAGATTCAGTTAGAAATTCGAATTCGAAGTATGATGGCACTGGTTTACTCCAGAAATGTGTGCATTCCCACAAATCTATAGGTGGCGCTGAAGTAACGCTGCCACAGAAATACATCATCACAGAGAAGAAGACATGGAGCATGTGATGGAACCAAACACAGGAAGAAGAAGAAGATGGAGGAGAATGGGAATGGAACAAGGTTAGGAGGTTCCTGAAAGTTGAGAAGTTGCACTTCACAGGCGGCTTCACTTGGTGGCTACCGTATCACATGGATGATTTCTGCGCAAATAGTCGCAGAATTACAGTATGCTGGCATGAATGCAGTGTGTGTTTTTTTAAATAAAAAAATGGGGTGAGATCAGCATGTAAACAATGATTTGAGTTGTGAGAAAAAAGTCCTCTGACTTTAATCTCAGAACTGAAATAGATTTTACATGTGGCTCTCAAATGCTTCATTGACAGGTGGCCAAAAAGTAGAAGCATCTCAGCACACCCAAATGATGTGTGTCAGAGGAGGGCGCCACCCCAAAGTCATCAAAAGTCAAAAAGAGCTCCCGCACACCGTCTCTATTTCATTTATTCGAGGCAATGTTTCGATGAAATAGAGAGTCTGACGGGGTGCCGAGGCTCTTTTGGACTTTTCGTGACACATGGCCCCAATTGTCTTCCGTAGACAGCAGGTTGTGTTGGCTCTGCTTTGAACAGATGATGATGTCATCACTGCGTCAGTCACCTTCTTGTCCTGCAGGTCTGTGGAGAGCTCGTAGCTGTCGGACAGAGCTTTGCATCTCTTGTTCTCCTCCTCCTCCTGCTTGCGGAGAGCCAGACTGGCCGGCTGGTGGCGTGTTCTCAGCGCCCAGGCCAAGCTGGCTGAGCTGGGGGCCGACACGCATGAATGGCCCCTGGAGCTGGAGGGGGCGCCGCCGCTGGTGTCACTGTAGCGCTCGGAGCCGCGCAGGTAGGACGTCTGGCCAAAGGAGGTGTCTTTGCGAGTGCCTGTCTGAGGACACTGGGAGTCCACTTCCACACTGTGGGAGAGGAGGAGCATGTTCTGTCAGACTCAGTATTCATACGTTTCACTTGTTTTCAACTTTATTCTCCTTCATGAGCTTATGAAGAAATTCCAACTTGTCATTGAGATTTTGGTGCTGTTATGAGAAACCTTATTCTTGAAACGATAAAAGCACAATTATTAGAATATTATTTCTAATTGTCATTAAATATAATAATGGTCAGAATTATAAATATGTTGGATCAATATGTTTGCTTTTCTAAAGGAATAGGTTTTCTTCACGTGTTGGAATTCAGGGTTTTACACCAAAGCTCAGAACAAACAGTGTTGAAGAAAAAGTCCATCTATAAATAAAACGATTCTTGTCAGTACAGTTAATTCCACCGTATTTTCAGAGTTCCAACAGAATGTAATGCTGAATATGAGCATGTTTTCCTTCAATATGAGAAGAAAACCCTGAAATCTTTTCTTTGGATTCAGACAAATGTTATTGTTGTTAGTGGAACTCTTCTGGTTAGAATTGTTGTCAGATCATAACCGTCAGATCATTTAATTTATCATCAAATTCAGATTCTACTTCAAACTAGGGGCGTCACAATGTCCGATTTCTGATTGTAATTATCTTCTGGAAAAGAACAAATATTTTACGTTTTTCATCATTATTAAAAAAAATGCTTCCACAGAAGGAAGAATTTTTAAAAATGTATTTGTTTCCACATTGTTGTGACATATTTGTTGTGTTTAGCAGACACATTAGCAAAGAAGCTAGTCGAGAGGTTCCTGCAGCAGCTGCAGGTCGCCCCGTCATTCGTCCCAACACGCTGGTCATTTATTCTGCCATTCGCCCTAAACCATACGGCCGACTGGACGTCGTGTATTAGGTGAAACAACTTTGGAAACACAGTTGTGTCTGTTGTTTCCAGTCAGTGAACTGTTCTCAGGCCATGCCCACATGGAGACGCTTTGTTTTGTAAACGCACGTTTAGGCTGATCGTCCACTTTTTTGAAACCAGGTCTCAAGGTGTAAAACTCTGAATATGCAGTCCCTCAGATTCACATCTGGACAGTGAATCCGAATAATTTCCATATGGAGGTGTCATTACCCCACCCCTGACATCCAGACTTCCACCTGTTCCCCCTGACGTCTCATCGTCTGCAGACGATAGTGAGTCTACTATTAAATTTAACGTTGTGAGCGTTTACATTTCTGTGTCAGTCTGCGGAGCTCCATGCTGAAACTCACTGCTGTGTTTGTTGTTTTCCAGTACTTAGAGTATTCTGTTGTTTCTCAGCTGTAACTTTTCTCACTTAAATCAGAGAAATGTTCCAAATTAACCTCTTGTACAATTGAAATATCCGGGAACAAACCGTTTTCCAGTAAAACTCGTGGAGTGAACATTGATAGAAATCCATGTCAGGTTGTCCTCACTGTGAGTCAAATGTCTCCTGACGTTAAATCAAGCCGTCTGTCTGATCGAAGTCTCACCGTCTCCTAGTTCCTTCCTGAGAACAAACAGAGGAACCAAGTGACACTGGCTTTCAGGAACCAATAGATGTTTTCTGAAAATAGAGTAATTACGGTACTCCAAAACATGCTAGTGCCAACACAGCGCCGGTGATACCATCGGTGTTAAACGTGACATTAATAAAAATTGGCGTCAAATGAACGTGTTGTGTTTTTTGTTCTCCTTCTTTTGCCTACGGTCGTTCCCATGGAGACAAGCTGGACTGTTTGTGAACTTGGAGCTTTGGTCAAATGAAGACTGGGGAAAGTGTTTGTCTTCGTCGTGTTGATTGTGAGAGACGGGCGGAGACGTAAGGACAGTGTTTTGTTATGTTTAGATAAATGTTCATAGCGTCTTATGCAGGAATTGAAGCTACAGGAGTATTTTTTTCCATTTTTGCGTCTTATGCTTGAGACAGCATTGTGAGCAAGTGTTAACATGACTTTAGGTTGTGACACGTTCCTAGGGTTATGAACTTGTCATTTATGACTGACTTATTACTGATTACACTTTTGTGTGTTAAGTTTTACACTTTCCTGCGATTCAATAAAACCGTTGACAAATGCAATGACAAATGTCTTCAGAGTTCAGAATGTCGGAGAGCGTTAGCTGGCTGTCGGCGTTTGTGAAGCCAGTAATGTGAAAATAAAGAATGCAGCGCGTTTCTGCAGGATTTCCTGCGACTGCACATTGAATTATTGCTGAGTGAAACGGACTTCCTGCGATAAAACGCTCGGACCTCTGCTGGAGGAACGTTCAACGAGGAGCCGTGGGTTTGTATCTCTCACAAGTTCCCCAGTCGCTGCTTTGGCTGAAAATCTCATTCCTCCTCCTCCTCTGCTCCTTAAATAGAGGAGCTGAAAAGAGAGGGAGGGGGTTGCCTGGTGACGGTTGCTGCTGGAACCTTGTAGGTGGCGAGGCAGTTGGTACGGACGAGAAGCGTAGTTGCCATGGCGCCCTATTGAGCGTTATCACCTTTGAGGTGGGTGTTGAAGATGCAGCAGGTTGTGAATGACAGTTGATATTTGTCTTTATGTGAGACGGGACTCTTCTCTCTGTCATCAGGTGATCTATGGTGATCTATGGTGACCTGTGATCTGATGTGCTCTGTTGTGATCTTAGTGCTCTCTGGTGTTCTTTTGTGATCTCTGGTGCTCGATGGTGATCTGTGGTTATTTGCTGTAACCGTTAGTGTTCTGTGGTGATCTTTTGTGATATATGGTTCTCTGTAGTTTTCTGTTGTGATCTATGGTGATCTTTGGTGCTCTGTGGTGATCCTTTGTGATCGTCAGCGATCTGGGGTTTTCTGTGGTGATCGCTTGTGATATTTGGGGATCTGTTGTGATCTATGGTGCTCTGTTGTGATCTATGATGCTCTGTGGAGATCTTTGGTTCTCTGTTGTGATCTATGATGCTCTGTGGAGATCTTTGGTTCTCTGTTGTGATCTATGATGCTCTGTGGAGATCTTTGGTTCTCTGTTGTGATCTGTGATGCTCTGTGGAGATCTGTTGTGATCTATGGTGCTCTGTGGAGATCTTTGGTTCTCTGTTGTGATCTATGGTGCTCTGTTGTGATCTATGGTGCTCTGTTGTGATCTATGGTGCTCTGCGGTGATCTGTTGGACGCTTCGCAGCCATGTCACATTCTGTGGGTGTGAACGTGGAAGCTGGGTGAAGAGGAGACTCCGACTCCTTGCGGTGGTGTGAAACAGCTCCTTTTAAGGGCTGGAAAGAGGCAGCAGAGAGCGACAGGTAGACGGGGAACTTCCTGCCGTGGGAACCGACAGGAGCAGATGGTGTTTTCACAGAAACCTGAAGTACGTGTGAGGAGCCTCAGCCGAACGCTTCCCTGCACATGAACACTCATCTGTACACGTTTCCCCCTCAGGTTTATTTTGTTTCTCAGTCAATAAATATCTTTTACACCTTCAATCAACCGATAACTGATATTTAATCACATATTTCTAGTCTACAGTCTCACATTACTTCAATGTGATTCTACTGTTGCTGACTTCTTATTCATATTTTATTTCTGTCTTTATTTGACTTTGCTGCCTTTTACTTTGTAATATAACAAGTCTAAACTATTTCATATATCATTTCTGTTGTGCAGTTCCATTCCTTTATGTTGATAAATATACACTAGATATTTCGCTTAGATCTGCACCTTTTCTTTTTACTACTTTAATGCAGGTTTGACATGTTTTGCTAGTTTTCCTAAATATTTTACCTTTTGTAAGAACAGAATAGAGCAATAGTTTCTGTTCTATTCTTAGCTACTCTATTATTTACTTTTTACAATCTTTATATTTCGATTATTGGTTGGAACAAACTAATAAGAAGAAGCAGAACAACAACAACAATAACCATACTACTACTACTACTAGTAGTAGTAATAATAATATTTTTTCGTTTATATTTTAGTTCTCCTGCTGACTTGTGCAAATATCACAGTTTCTTTCATCTTTAAAAGACGGTCAAGTTAAAAGATCTAAACACTCTCTCTGTCTCCCTGTCGCTCCATTTCTTTCAGCTGGTCGAGGCAGAAGGCCGTGCACATGCAGCCATGGCTCCGATGCTTGGCGCCGCTGATGTGAATGTTGTTAGTTCACAATCTGATATCAGCAGGTAACTGCTGTTGCCAACTGGCGTTGAACGGTTCCAGCAGCAACAGGATCAGTGGTCTGAACAATTGGTCAGTTCTCCAAGTTCCAGAGGAACTACCTGTTCAACCACTGACGCATGAACATCATCTTCCCGGTTACAGTCTCCCATTCAAATGACTAATGATTTTGTGTGGCTAGAAATTTTGAACCTTATTTATGTTTTATATCCTCAAACTAATCCAGTGTGTTACGTTGAGTCAAACGTATTTTAAATAAAAATCATGTTCCGTCAAACATATCCTGCCCCTCTCTCTTTCATAAACAAATCCATTCATTAAAACTATGCAGACCTGTCATCAAGATCATGCAAACTCAAAACAGTATAATACATGTTAAGGATTCATGTCATTGTTGACAGACAGGCGCTCGGAGAATGCAAACTGCTGCTAAGGCACGTGGGTATTTGATTTTCTCCTTGGATCTTTTCTGCACAGGGAATCAGGCAGTGAGAGCTCGTGTGAGACCCGGTGAGGCCCAGACACACGGGAAAGGTTTGGTTTGGGTCACAGCTCGCCTGGCGTCTGCACCTCATTACTTATGTAGGAACAGCCTGCAGCCCTGCCAGCGCCGGAGGTTCTCTCCTGAGGCTCCGCCATCAAGCCCCACCCTCATTTACAGCCTACAGCCGCTTAACTGGACACAAAGCAGATGGCTGGAATGTAGTAAACAAGACCGGTGGTGGACGGTCGTAGAGGAGGAAGAAAGAAGCTCTTGTAAGAGATATTACAAAATGGTATCATTAATACGTAGTAGGAGAAGGTCGGAACCCCTGACGTTAGCTCCTCTCTGCAGACACCAGTAACAGCTGCATCGACCCGTGGGATTCTTTTCCACCTGAGGAAAACAACTTGAACGTATTTGACCCGTTTCTCTTGTCCGGCAGTTTTCACTTGTTCACCAACACACACACACACACACACACACACACACACACACGGACAGTGTGTTCCACTTCCATTTGAGTCATTTTCTCAACACAGTGGGTAAGGAAAAAAAAGTTCTTAGTTGACACGTTGTGGATCCACGTACAACTACAGCGTAACGATGACATCAGGTCAAACCAGTGTGTGTGTGTGTGTGTGTCAGTGAAGTGAACAAAAACCTCGGTGACACAAAAACACCTTGATCCGTTCATTCTGAGCCATCTTGGATTCTGGACCTGGGTCCTCATGATTTGGACCAAAGTAGCAGTCGCCTTCTTCTTTTTTTACCGTCTTCCAGTGGTGCTTGAACTGGTCTGACAAACTTTCTGACAGACTTTCTACCATCTACCAATGTCATAATGTTCATGTCTTTCATTATATTAATGAAATAATGAGTCTCCTCCTCACTCCTCCTTCTCACGGCACCGAACCGACCAATCTCTGCTACTCGCACATAAATAATTAGATGTAATGTTTTGTTGAATGTTGTGAATGAGACGTTTGTTGGAGAGTGACATGACGTGTGTCTGAGGCATCATTACTCGCGTCACGTTGTTACGTCCCATGGCTGCTCAAAAAAGAAATTTCTTTCTCTCTACAATCATTCTTGAATCGCTTTACTTAACTTATTTATATATTCAAACTAGCTATTTCTATATTTTCTATATTTAGACTCATGACACATTTCAGCCACTCTGCTGCAAGTGGAATGTGCTATGAGAGGACCCTGAGTTCAGAATCCAAGATGGCGGCACGCAGCATTGGTATTAGTATCAGCAACCACAACAAGAATGGATTTTCTTCAGATCTGCTGTGTTGTGGAACATACACAATTCGGTTTTCACTTGGAAATTCCACCACAGAGAGCTAGCGACTCGTTTGTCTGCTACGAATCGAACGCATCGTGATGACTGATGAAAGACTCACAGCTGATGGACGTGATATAATGATGACACTAATAATGGATGTGAACCCGTATTGTCTTTGTGATGCCAAACAATGGCATCATTCACGGCCCAGATCAGATGGAACATTCCTCCTCCCCCAACTCGCTGTCAGAGGCTTCGTCCTCTCGTCACACTGATCTGTCCGGTGCTTTGTGACTTTGACGGCCGCAACAACCACAGACACATAAGACTTCCACAATCCAAACTTGACCTCTGAACAGCAGCGCCAAGCCATCACTCATCAGCTTCACATGCTTTCCTGCATAGTTACGTAACAACTGGTACAAGTGTTTTTTTTCTTCCAGGGCTCAACAGAAATCATAGTGAAGAACAAACGAAATGAGGGAAAAACCTCCTGGACACTTTGCAAGGAACCTGGTTGGTAAGAACACATAAAGCCCAGTTTATGCTTCTGCATCAAACTGACGGCATAGCTTGTAACAAGAGAGGCTTTAGGCAGAGAAGCTAGAAAGATTAGCCAGATCTCTGGATAGCAGTTAGCTCAGACAGTCAGCAGCCAGTCAGCGGACAGTGTCAGGTCTCTACAGCGGTACGGCCACTAATCACACATCAGTAGTAAGACATAGGCAGCACAACCGGCATCAACTGAGAGTCCGTCCTCGTGGATGTACACGGAGCAAGAAAGATGGCTGACGACACAGTAGACTCAACTAAACAAAAGGAGACACCTTGTGGCAATATTCAGTACTGCAGTATTAGTACTTCTAGACTGACTGATACAGCCCACGGCGTTGGGTCAGCGTCGATGCGTTGTAGGGTACATTGTAGGCTGATGTCGACTCTCCAGCTACGTGGACCTCCACACTACGACCACTGTCACTGAACTGTTTGTATCATGTGACTTTCCCAGTTCTCAGAGAGAACCAACCAAAAGACGCATTTTTGACCAAAAAAGTACATGGAAAAGGATGCCGACCTTGTTGTAGTTAATGCAGTAACAGGATCCGCTCACTTTCAGGTGCTATCACTTGAAGGAAATAACGTTTGTGGACGTCACAACAAACGAGGAGAAATCACAAATCAGTTCTTACCATGCTGCTGCTGCTGTCAGAGAGAGGTCTCACACTGACACACACACACACACACACACACACACCTCTCTCTCTGTGAGTCTTTAACACACACACACACACTCACCCTGCAAAGCTGTACAGGCTACATTCCTCACAGTCCTTTCACAGCTTTGAACATACCTCACCCTTCCCGGCTCTTCCCCTCCGCCCTCCCTGCGCCACACACACACACACACACACACACACACACACGCAGTCACGCAGTCACGCAGTCACGCAGTGAACACAACAAACATCGACAGTTAACAGAACGCACAAATGACGTCAGAAACCCATGAGGACGTCGATGTTACTGATCCATTTTTAATTTCCTCTGAGCAGAGAAAGTAAGAAAAACCTGATTCATCAGAAACATCCATGTGTCACAGCAGCTCCACCCAGAATAGAAACATGAGAAACAAAAACCAGAATGTACAATAATGAACGGACGACCATCTGATGGGCTCCAGAGCCACTGACTCAGAGTCAGTTTCTTTCCTGCATTCCTGATTCAATCAACCAACTCATCTGAAGCTGAACGCTGCTGCTGTCTAACCTGTGTGTCTGGTTATTCATTATTACTTCTGTTTTATTTATTGTTTAAAATGAACATTTTTTTGTATTCTTCATTTATGATTTGAAGAGACACGTATCACTTTCAGTGGCCTTGGTTTAATGTTGTTGGTTTTTTTGCATGTTTAACCCTTTAAACACCAATGGTCTCTATCCCCAGTTCTACATTTGAGCTAACACACTTTGATCACAACACGTGGAACGGCTCCTGAAAGCTGAGAGGTGTCACTCTGTTCTTCTACCTGGGTTGTAGAAGGAGCTAGGAGAAGGAGAAAACCTCCATCGGTTCCTGGAAGTTGACAACAGCCATGATGCTGTCATTACGGTAATCCCATTTGCTCTGTTGCCTGAAGCCAGTGAATCATTACCGTAATGACAGCAACTTAGATGTTAAGTGCAACTTCTCAACTTTTAACCAGTCGACATTTTTTGCAAATAGTCATGTACTTACGGTACTCTGAAGTATGCCAAGTGTGAATGTATCAGCAGTGATCCACTTACAGTTTTGTTGTATTTATTGACAATGACAGTAACTTTTCTCCAAAGTGGAAGCATCAGAACGAGAAAGGAGAAAGGAGAAAGGACCGGAACGTTCTCTAGAGTTCAAAACATAAAAAACAAGCTGTTATGGTCAGATGCTGTTTGATAGGAGAGGTAACTGTAAAAGGTGTGTGTGTGTGTGTGTGTGTGTGTGTGTGTGTGTGTGTGTGTGTGTGACATCAACACGCAATGACAGATCTCATTTCACATTTTAAAGAAAAGACATTAAGTATCGTCAGAAACGACGTTCTTTATTCAAATCAGTGTAAAGTTGTCAGAGTGATAAAACACACTTCACATCAACGGGCTGCAGAGACGTGTGTGTGTGTGGG